>MU158780.1:165692-258771 GCA_015888305.1 Antheraea pernyi | reverse complement strand
ACACAGGCTGGCAACGCACTTGCGACTTCCCTGGTGTTGCAAGTGTCTATGGACGTGGTGATCACTTAAAATCAGGTGACCCACCTGTTTCCCTACTATGATATAAAAAAGATATTTTTTTAAATCGGATCAATAGTAGCGGAGATTACCGCCTAAAAACAAACAACCTACTTCTTTAAGATGAATTATGTAAGTGACACCAGTTAGCTTAGAATAGAAAATCCGACATTTATGTTCCTATAAAAAGGACACACCAATGTATTTATTAGAGTCAATATTATACATTTTATTAATTCTATTTATGCATTAATATACTTTACAAGGTTATGCGCCATTTTTCCCCTTTTTATCACAAGTAGCAATAACTGGTTTATTGGCGTCGCACATCTGATTGATATAAGAGATAACGTTATCATAATGGTTCTGTTCTAAAAAGTATTGCAATAATCACTTATCTGTACAACTTTATCAACTGTTTCGTAACATTAGAACAGTCTTTGTATCCGCAGAGGTTATCTAGTCCTCATGCACGATAGATGTGGCGTTTCCTATTGGGATGCCTCGGTTTATGCAGTTTAACGGCTGCTTTTGGCCTTACAATTTTATAAATATGAAGTTGTTTATTTATTTATTAAGCTTTCTCGTTTTATGTTAATTAAGTAAATAGCAGATCGTAATGAAATTTTGTTTACATCATGGCTACATAGAAGGACATAGTGTACTTTCATCCCAAAAGAAAGCCTTGATCCCGAGGTATATATAGGTCAAGTCTACATTAATACAAACTAAGTCGCAAACAAAACCTAGTTAAATATATTTTATGCTCAAAAAATGTTCTGTGAACTTAATTATAAAATTGTAATAAGAATTTCTCTATATTTTGCTTTAATTATTTTAGCAGAAAGAGCACACGAAAAAGTCCAGTAACAAATGCTACGTAAATCATTTCTTTATGTGACCTAAGAGTTGACAACGGCTGGCTCTTCGCGCAACCATATTGTAGTTATCTAGGGAGGCAACCCTACAGATTAATATCCCTCGGTTCCCACGGTGTACGCGTGGCCCTTTTGACTTTTGAGGGTCGATGGTCTCTGAGAGTATTTGTGGGATGAAATGACCAGACAAATTCTGTGTATCTACTAACATTTTAGTATGTGAGACTTACTTGTAAAATCATAAAACATTGTAGATTTTTTTTTTTCGAACTGACTACGCTATTGACCAAGCTAGGTCTTAACAGCTTCACCGGACTACTAAGGCGAGCGCTTAAGGCACTCAGCCGATTTTATTTTGACAACTAGCTCAAGGGTGCGCGGCACACCTCGGCTTTGGCTGTTGCCTGATACATGCAATTCGCGACCTGTAACATCGTTGATAATTTTAGGTTTGATATAGAATAAGTGAATAGTTTCATCACTGAAATTGGCTTCAACTAACTACTTTCTTTCCTACTTTATTTCGTGCTTTAAAAGTCGACGGGACCGTTGCCTAATTTACTTGTTAGTGACTAAGATGTGAAGGTTATTAATTTTTGTTATTCTGCATTTCTGCCTTTGCATTGTTGGAATTAGGAAGGTCTGCATATGGGAATTCTCTCTATCTATTACTATGAGGCATTCGAATAAGTAACGTTAGTTAAAAATATAATACAACAATATTTGAAAACGCTCTTTTAAAAGAATGGAATGAGTTCTAAAAATGCCATGGAATTGTATAGATATACTTCTTTCTCTGTAACTGTATGTACCCAACCTTATGCATTATTCTTTACCATTACAAGTTTTCAGTTTCTTTTGGACTTGTCTCTGAATCTCTGTGTAAATTGTACTGCCAAATTCCGTAAATAATTATACGTATGCATTATACTCATTTATCCTTGTAATTCCCGGAATGTTAAATTCTGTCAAAGCATATTCCAAAGCGGGAAAATAAGAAGTATTTCTAATTAATTAAAAACGAATATTTTGTACGTATATGCATACCGTGTTTGTAATGATTTATTGATTACAAATTACTCAGTTGTTACTGTATTCGGAATAGGTACTTATTTATAAGGAAATATGTTGACGTTCGAAATCTTAATTACTGGAAACTGGTTACAATATTGTAATACAACCGCACCTATAACTCAGTTTGTCTCTTAAGAAATATTGAATTTACAGTCAGAATAACTTATTAGAAATTATTTCCTTGCAGCGGCTTCATTTGCGTGTTTTTCGATATTTAAATTGATTATTTTAATCTTCCCTTTATGTATTTCCGGTTACGTAATTTTAAACAAAATCCATATAAGCTCATCTGTTATGTGTGATGCCGACCAGGCGACTAAACCAAGCGGCTATGTATCTTATCGTATAGGCATTCACAGTTCGACCAATCTCGGTAATGCTACGTTTTCGTTGGGCGATTAAGCCACACTCGGTTTTTAATAGCCCTCACGACGCCACATATCACTATGATATTGTTACTTACTATAATTCTAAACCACGTTTTGTTTGGTAACTACTCTATTCCTAAGGGTCGTGGCATGGTGTATGTTCAGCTTCAATAAATTCTAATCCAAAATAATATTATAAATGAAAATGTAAGTTCGTTTGTTCGTTACGTTTCCACGGCTAACTTACTCAACCGATCACCATCAAATTATGCAAACATATTATCAGGGGTACAAAGAAGGAAAAGTACCTTTCTTCCTGGAAATAGTACTGTTGCCGTAGGATAGGTCATAACTATGTAAATAAGGCCTATATAATATAAATAATAAGTTTTCAAATCGAATTGGTAAGTCCAGAGATGAAAGCGTTGAACTGAATGCTCTCTTGAATTTGCTTGGTGTCTGCGAAAGGTTCAACAGACGTACAGGTAGTACTAAGCAGTACATTAAAATATCAAAGTATTTGTATTAAGTACACATGGATTTTATGTCAAGAATATTCTTTTTACGTTCTAAATTATTTTTTTATGTCAAAAGGAGCCAATGGTGCTGGTGAGTCACCTCATGTTAAGTGACCAACAGAGTCGCAAGTGCGTTGCCAGCCTGTTTATAGGGTAGGGGTATGGAAAGGAGAAAGGGAAAGGGGGAAAGGAGGTGTGCCCACGGCGCTCTCACTGACCGAAATGCAAGCACTGTTACTTCACGTCGGTGTTCTGTGAGAGGGTGGTACTACCCCGGACGAGCCGACCCATTCATGCTGAAACTAGTAATAGCTACAGCGTGGCTCTACCACCTTCAATAAACCACTTGGCGAAATACAAATACTATTAATTTTAATATTATACTACAACCCATCTATAGGTTTCTACGGGTCTCTTAAACCAGTATTCATTTACTGACAATCTAATCTCAATCACAATTAGGGAAATTAAATATTTCCAACACAGATCTCTTCTCGATGGGTATCTAAATATCCGCTTTTAAGTGCTTATTTATAACGGGGAAACAAATCTAAGATGTTATCTCATTTTGAATATAATTGAACATGCAACACGGTTAACGGATGAATGCGTGTAGGATTCAGTGTATGTTTTAAAACGATAGTGACTCATCTGTAGTGAGTTCTAACAACGCATCTATCTATGGACGTAGGTTATGTAACTAAGATATTTTACTAGCTGTCCGGCCCGTCTACGCACGGGTGTACTGTCAAAGAAAATGAGACCAAGTCTTCCCTCACAGTATGACTGGAGTTTAGTGGTAAGGAGAAGCAGCTCTGTTTATGAAAAAGTGTCCGTCCAAATGCGTTAAATTAGGGTGGCGCTGCAATAGCACCGGGGTTGATTATTGTTCAATTATTTCATCATGTTCTATAAAAGTAAACACTCAAAAATAACTAAAAGTATTATTTAAAGTTAACAAAAATTTTATCACATTCTACGTTTTCTCACAACAGTTACTTTAGTTTATATTTACAAGATTATTTCGGACGAACCTGGCCTACGCTAGCGCCATTTTGGAGCGGATTGAAACTATTATTTAGTGCTTAGAGCTGGACTCGTTTTCAAGATATCACTCGTATGAGATAGTTCTCTTTACCTTCCATAAGTATGACCAGGTAATAAAATGTAATGGCAATTGAACGCCAAGCTGTCAATATTTATAAAAATTTTCCTGCAGTCTACTATTTCACATA
The DNA here is from genome assembly GCA_015888305.1 of Antheraea pernyi. Lineage (NCBI taxonomy): Eukaryota > Metazoa > Arthropoda > Insecta > Lepidoptera > Saturniidae > Antheraea > Antheraea pernyi. The sequence goes on along the minus strand of MU158780.1, from coordinate 254,641 downwards.
CTTTTTTATATAGAGGTTTTTTTATCCCAATTTTTAACTTTTCTATTACAATTTTTCAAACATTTTCTTTCGTATAAACTTTGTCTTGAAAATTACAAATGTGACCAAAAAAGAATGTGATGTGTGTGTGAAAAGTGATGCACATATATATATATTCCGCAATTAATTTTTATTTATATAATATAAGAAGATAGATTGTAGCTTTTAACCACAATCTCATATGATTTTAAATGTCGATAGGGCTAAGATAGAAAATATACTAAATGTAGACGGGGCCGGTTCTCAAAATGTAGCTGCCGGAACACAGATATACGTACTTAACGAAAGATATTCAAGTTGAGAGTGTTGTTGTTGAGAGGTGACCAACCGGGCTTAGAAAACCCCTACCACCATTCTATGGTTTTTTCTTCATCAAAATCTACTGCTCATTTTTAAAAGATTCGAACCTACATTGATTCAAAATCAAACATTCTATTTTAAGAAAACTTAATTGCATTTACTACGCTTTTTTTATAGTAGCACGGCAAAATGACTGCACCATGCCCGATGGTAAGCACAGTACAGTCCAAAAACAATGGCGACCACCGAGTGACATACTTACCATCGCTGGTCGCCGCTGTCATGCCGGCCTGCAAAAAGCTGGATATGCACAGGCTGATCCCGAAACGCGACCCGCAGAAACGAATCACTATGACGGGCTTTTTCGCCGTATACATGGTGGTTGCGACCCAGTCAGGCTGTAAAACCCTACCACCCCGCTTTCGCCATTGCCTCGTTCGTTATTCAGCAGGGTGCACCACGTGCAGGTGAGGTTGGCTTGGGTGTCTCAAGTCTTATGATGTTATTCGACACCCCTTACGCCCCAATTACGTAATTACATCTAGTAGGTAGGTACTATTTCTAAACGTAAAGATTAGAAACAATAAGATTCATTTGTTCATTCAGTTGATACAGGCTGTTGTTCTAAATAATTAATAATTTATAACCAGTATGTTCTGCGATGATTATCATGATAATAATTTAATTAATAGCAGCCACACGAATTGTGTACTATAAATCATAAATTATAATTAAATTACATTGTTTTTAACAAAAGCGCCTATGTATATCTTTCTAACGAAACCCATTATCAAGATAAAGGAAATTTAAGCAAGTCCCTGATAATTCCTTATCGATGGATTAAAATCGCTCGCCGTTCGATATCGATATAGATCTAGAGATAAGCTCATAGTGATAATATGTACATGTACACGAAACAAATCTACATATCGCTACTGTATGTACAGGTGTGCAAAAAAACTGATTGAAATATTTTTATTTAAGAACTTTGTTCATCGACTTTTATTATCTCATCTTAGTAGGGTGGCCCTAACCATTTTTCTTCTTCCAATACATTAGTTGTCATCTCGGTATTCATACAATTTGTACACATATTATATTCGTTCGGTCAATGAGAGCGCCCCCCCTCCCACTCCTTCCCCCTCCCCTCCCCCTCCCCCTAAACACAGATTGGCGAAGCACTTGCGACTCCCCTCGTCTATGGACGGCAGTGATCACTTAACATCAGGTGACCGTCGTTTGCCTTCTAAGATATAAAAAAAAGAATTCACATACAATTTTTCGTTCTTCCTCAAGTCATCTCTAACTGTATGGCATGCATATCTCTTATATCACTGGTGATACTTTCTTAATTGCCCTGATATAATCCACTCCTTACTTAACCATTCTAGTTACACTACATTATCTCTCTTAAAATTCGCATGTTTGCCACAATCAATCCTTTCGTTTGTTTTTCTTGCTCAACATTCAGAACTTACATTACGACAGATGATATAATGATATCTTATAATTTGCCCTTAAGTTTTAGGGACATATGTGAATACATACTTCAAAAACTGTCGTTATTTCATGGACCGTACACTTATTCTGTTCCTCATATTTTATTCTATTTTATCTTCGTTTTGGAACAATGAACTAAGATACCCGAAAACGTAGCGGTTTGCTAACATATTTATTCATATGAATAAATATAATAAGTTACTGTTGTTTATCTGTAAAGTTATTCATCATAGAGTCGCAAATCTTTCATAATCTCCTTTAGCCTTGTCTTGTTTAAAGATCAGACAATGTACGCAAATCATTAACGACAAAATAAGACGCTTATAACTTTTAATTTGCTGATTTAAATTCCAGCTGCAAGATGTGTAATGATTTATAGATTTTAATCGATCGATAATCGTTAGGTCTCATTTATATAATGCATATGTATATCAATGTATAAGTGTGTGTGTACTTATGTACACGCGTTAGAAGTTATACATCTTTGGCGTAACAAGATAAAAATCTTTTCATTAAATTTTATCTTTCGCCTTATATACAAACGTATTGTAGAAAAAACGACACTAACAATAGAAAAAAAGGTATTTAATACATTGAAAGTTTTAATACAAAGAAATACAAACAACAAGTACAAAGAAACAAAATGTTGACTATAGCTAATTTCAGGGTGTCTGTTTTTCGTGACGGTGTGCGTGGGCATCGTAAAGACTTCAGGGTGTCGGTTTTTCGTGACGGTATGCGAGCGCATCGTAATAACTTCAGGGTGTCGGTTTTTCGTAACGGTGTGCATCGTAAAAATTTACTCTCATCACAGGTAATGTGGTGATGGCACAACGATTACCATATTTGGGGTCCGCGTCGACTCTGGAGCTTTTAGAGAAGAAAGATATCATGATGGTAGGACCTTTTCTAAACTCATCTGACTGGCTACCATCTATAGGTTACTTTTAGCAGCTGCGCTTAAGAGTCAGTCCCTAGTTTTAGCGTGTTTCTCACCTTAGATTACATTGTCATTTAACGTCAATTGAAATTGTGACCAAACACTAAAATCTGTATAGTATAAAAAGGAATACTATGTAATATTAAAATAATTTTTGCTGGTGACCTTACATAGCGTAATCCATATAAAAACAACCTACACCCATGTAATTCGATCTATATCGAGTCCCATAATCGCGTCGGTGAGCTAAGGATTTATCGATAAGTCACTTGATCGATGATTTACAGATATATACGCTGATAACGATTTTTATCTGTTGTATCCTGAGAGATTTATAATTTTTACCTTCTTCGTGTTTAGAAATAAACACCAGACTCTGGCATTTGGAATCAATTACGTATAGTATAAAGTGACTTTGTTACAAAAATCATAGTAATTATACATCTAAATTAAAATATCGAATACATTACAAGCGTGTTTTTAATAAATGCCAATCATTTTTATAACTAAATCGAGTTGAAAAAAACGGGGTTCTTATGATTCACATGCATATGATATTTAGATGATAATAAAGATAACTTTTCACGTCCAGATAAATGTGCTTATACGTTTATTAAACGGATATTAGTTTGCACCGATTATTCTAAATTTAATGTCGAATATATTCACACGATACTTTTTTAAATTTTCGACTATTATCTAACACTATCTACGGCATTCATCGATTTTATAAGCTTTAAAGTCTGAGTTATTATTTTGTCTGATTGATCTCTGTAATACATTCTCACTAAAGGTAGTGGCTGCGAACAAATGTTGTATTGGTTTTTACTGCTTTGTTTCATGTGGTTGAGCCACTCTGAAGCTATTACTGGCTTCAGCATGAATAGGTCGGCTCGCCCGGTCCCCCCGGAGCCACAGGAAACCGACGTGAAGTAACAATGCTTGCATTGTTGCGTTTCGTTCGGTCAGTGAGAGCGCCGGAGGCCTACTTTCCTTTCCCCCATCCTCGTTCCCTCTCCCCTCTCCTCCCAAACACAGGCTGGCAACGCACTTGCGAATCCCGTGGTGTTGCTAGTGTCTATGGACGGTGGTGGTCACTTAACATCAGGTGACACAACTGTCCGTTTGTCTCCTATAATATTTAAAAAAAAAAAATTGGTATCTGTATAAATTCAATTTTAAACAAGCTTTGTATAAAGACGAAGCTCGTGAAAAATGGGATTGTATTTGTTTTGGGAGACAATATATTGACACTTATTCGAAATTGTTATTCTTTTTATTAAATATAATTTATAAAATAGAAAAACACAGCTTTAATCTAACCATCAGGCTCACGTGATGTAAAAAGCGAAACAGAAAGAGTTTGAACATGTTCATCCCACGTCCCAGTCTCTGTGTTGGTTGGACACATGTAACCGCGTACGCATAAATCCAAACACATACGATAAAATCAAACTGTATATCAATCTGTACGTATAAATTAAGTGCTATCTAGTTGCACCATCTACGGCTGAGGTTATTGGTTAAGTGATTAAACTGTTTTTAAATAAGCTCGTTACGTGAAGCCGTTGTTTGTCGAAGACTTATTCGAGAAATAATATTGAGCGTTAGTTAATATTCAAATGAATCGTACCGAACTCGAACCTTAAGAGGACACTGACCGAAATTCGTAGGCATTTAAATTATAACTATCGTATAGCTGTGATTTTGTATCACAGTTATTTCACAGGTGATAAATAATTATCTGCAATATTTACTTTAGCTCGTTCGTTACTTACGGGAGCAAAAACAAGGATAGATTATAACTTTTTCTGTTGTGTCTATTTTGTAGTTACCCACCCACAGGCAACACATATCCTAACTATGACAAATAGCAGTTGTATACATTCAGTTATCTATACTAATATTATAAAGAGGTAAAGTTTGTAAATTTGTGGGTTTGTGACGTTGTGAGTTTGTGACGTTGTAGGAGGTAATCTCAGAAACTACGGATCCGATTAGAAAAATTCTTTCAGTGTTATATAGCTCATTTATCGAGCAAGGTTATAAGCTATCATCACGCTAAGACCAATAGGACCCGAGCACGAATTAATAATGTTTCAAAATCGTTTTTTTTCCTCTTCAGAGCGTCCGCTGCGTGTTAGCGTTAGCTCAAACTAAATATTACATGCGGACGAAGTCGCGGGCAGAGGCTAGTACCTTATAAAAATACCAGTATTGCATGATATATTCCATACGTCTTTTCAGGCAAATACGCCGATAAACACAGTCTCTGATCTCGCCTTTATCTGGTTATTAATCTTTGATTGTCCTGTTGTAAACGAATGTCATTTTAACGTTGTGCAAATAAAAAAGACACTATTTCTTAAAGGTATATTATAAAAATAATGCGAAAAGGTCTTGTACAGGAATTCAAATAGTAGGGAGATATTGTTACCATGATCGTAATATAACCATGTTGTATCAATTTTTGTGAAAAAATATCATGTGGATCAGACGGTAATATTTTAACATTCATTATATTATTTATTTTCAAAGAAATCGGGGTAAGTAAATTGTTTTATACACATTAACTCGTAAAATGAGTTCAATATAACATTAACAATCATGTTTTGTGGTATTTACTCGATCATTTCGTTTTTATCCTTACAAATCACTCGGTGAAATTATATACACAGGCGTGCGCAGCGAACGTTCTGTTTGTGACCAAGGTGTCAGCGGTTCTAAGTAACACAAGGTTGAATCTAGGACCCACATTCCATTTAATGTTCACAGTTTTAATTAATAATTATATATATAACTAGCTGATACCTGCGACTTTATGGGGTATGAAAGCACTGTAGCGTGAAACGTTCAACGCTCCTGGGGAGGGGAAATAGAAAGAGAAAGAGCGAGAAAAATAATCAAACATTTCGTACCTTTCTTTAGTTATTATAATCCCATTGTAAATGTTATAGATTTTGATATTTCTCGACTCGAAAATGATAATTAAAAGAGCGATCAATTGTGAATTGTAAGCTATGTTAATAAAGTTTGTCTTAAAGAAACAATATTATTTCATTAAAAATCAATTCCTACCTCTTCCTATTTTCTTTTCCACATTACGAAGTTTCACTTCTTCCGCGCGGTGAGACTCCACGTACTATTTTTTTAAATTCTACAAGTTGAATACCGTAGCTTTGTTCACATGTATACAAGTATGCTTTGATGTTCCACAGAAAATATTTATATGGAACTAAAAAGAGAATTCTGTGACTACCGCTTAGCTTATAAGATGTTACCTACATTCTTATTGGGGTTCACTTTTATATTAATCGGTAAAGTACATTCAGCTTAGTCTAGTAATTTTCAAGTTATAATATTTCAAAAGTCCTATATATTTGTAATAGTTAAGAATAATTCTTAGTATACACTTTAAATAATAAACAATTTGTTTTTATTTATTTAATAATATATTTATCTTAATATTAAAATGTCGAGTGTATGTAATGGTTAAATCAGTAGCTGCTAATCAGCTTTCGATCGGCGATAGCGCCGGCCGATAGCAATCGTTATCATAACGGTATCATCGCGGGGCTGACATAAATCAACAAATACACACATTTACACATGTCGGTGTGATAACGCTTATTATTATAAAATTCCTCATTTGCGTATGAACAATATCAAATTATTAATGTAAAAAGTTTTTTACAAAAAACATGAAAACCGCCTTCGGTGTAAAAAATAAGCCTAAATAAGACAGACTCCTTTTTCGAAGTCGGTTAAGAATAAGGGATTAATTACAGTGAGCATAAGGACTATCTTATTGTGTGTATGACTCTATTGTATAAAATTTGTGTTACAGTTAGGACAGTCATTCGTGAAACAATTATTTCTATTGTATTGTATTTTGTGTTTGCGTACAATGTACTATGGAAGATATATAGAACACGTAAAAATACCATATTGATATAAACTTTTGTTCTTGACAAAAATGGTTTAAAGATGCAAGAAGTGCGAAAAAATAACGTTTTTTTCATAAAAAATAAATGTAACAAAATTGATTTGTCTTTTTTTAAATATAATACGTATTTTCAGACAGTAATAACTAATTCTTATTATTTATAAGTTTGTACTATTATTATAAAGCTGAAGAGTTTGTTTGCTTGAACGCGCTAATCTCGGGAACCACTGGTCCGATTTGAAGAAAACTTTCAGTGTTAGATAGCTAATTTATCGAGCCTATATATCATCACGCTAAGACCAATAGTTTTAAAGTTTTAGTTTGAAAGAAAGTTTCAAAATCGGAGTTAATGTATGTATTATTTAAAAATATTTTCACCTTCTACGAGTTAAAGTTAGCTTTAGCATAAAGTAACTATTCCACGCAGACGAAGTCGAGGGCAGAACCTAGTTTTACAATAAGCCGAAAAAAATAAATAAACAGTTTACATTACATTTCCATTTCGCTGTGAAGTCCGCCTTCGTTTGATCGACAAATTATATTTATTTACTGTGCTACTTACAGTAATTTGAGAGCGAAATAATGTTTGGCCCGGTTTAAACCTAATTTGCTTTTTCCCTATATGTGTCATCCACACAATTAATTATTAGCAATTATTATTATAAGTATTTATAATCTTGTTCGAATTAATTAGCTGTTATTATAATTATATATATGTATATACTAATTACTAATGCATTGTTTTATCCGTATATACTTTTGAAATTAACGGTATTGAAACTTATCTTAGATTGAGAATTTATTCATCACTTTTTGTCTTTTTTGGAGTTATACTTCTTTAGCGTGTTATGAGAAAATATATAAAAATAATAATGGTTTTTTACATGTAAATTGCTGTGTACTATTGCCAGATTGTGCTATAAAAAAAATATTATTTAAATTATCAAGCAGGTAATTGTTTTGTGTTACAGAGTTGTTCTCTTTATTGGTCTAAAATAATGGTATTCTATTATTAGAAAATTCCAAGCAGTTTTTGTAGTGATATATTTGAAGTACCTGGGTTTTGTCTGGGCTAATTTTCGACACATCGGAACCCATTTTGTTGAGACCTGTATTGCCACGTGACTTCATCCCTTATGAAATGATATAATATAATAGATATTATATAGTATTCATTCACACATTTAACCTAAAATTGGTAAAATGAACATATAATGACAAAAGTATAATTAAAAGTAAAATGGTCTGCAACGAATCCCGCCAAAAATGAACGTGTAATCGTTTCACTATTGAGAATAGCTGCAGAAAATAACACTAGATGTCGCTCTCATCGGTATCAGATTTCAGCTTGAACTAATACTCGTGCCTTATCGCGAATAATGGCCGACGGGATGCGCATGCGCGATAAAAACATTCTCACGTCTTTGCGCGGGAGATTCGCTGATCAGTTGCTAATTCAATGATCACTGACTCATAGGCTATAGGTACATAACAATCTCGAAATCCTTTCTCTTCCTTTTATATGCACAATCAAATAAATATTTATTCCAGTTTACTGATAAATCACGCCAAAATTTTATGGGATAGAATATATTCCATTCCGGATATAATTTAATGCTAGTACGTAATAAATACAAAAATGATATTAATATGTAGGTTTGGTTCTAATAATTTGACGATAGATGGCAGTGTTGTTATTATTTTAAATCGATGAAATAAGATGGTTTTATTAATAAGTAATGTATTCAATATATTTTCCTTTATACATGTTTCATTATATAGAAATACAACGTTCAAACGTATTTTGATAGTTCGATGTATTTTTTTCTCTACAATTCTTCAAGTTAATGAACACAAATAATATTTTCTTATATTGGTTACTGTACAAGAAATACGAAACGAAGATTCATTACTGTTTATCTTATCTGGCACACAACAGGATCCATTAGGAGAACTATCAGTCCGTTATCAGCGGCTTATCAGCCAGAGATGAGAGCTGGCGGACGATTCGGTCCATCATTTGTTGCTATGACGTAAATTGTAAATTTGTATTTAATTATATCGATGTGTAAGCGCATAAACATATTTAAGGAAAACGAAGAAAAATAAGTGTATTTAACCTGATAATATGACCAATATTCAATATTAAAGTGGCAAAATCGGATGATTATATCAAATTTAACTCATATTTATGTAATATAAGTAAATCTTAGGTACGGTTACTATTTCGATCATATTCTAATCATTGTTACAGATTTCCAGTATATATTTCAATTGATCACAAATGTATGATTCTTGATTCCAATTAGAGCAGCTGTTTTTTTTTATATATCATTGGTGGCAAACGAACAGGTGGGTCACTTAAGTGATCACCATCGTCCATAGACATTTGCAACACCAGGGGAGTCGCAAGTGCGTTGCCAGCCTAGGTTAGGAGGAGGAGGAAAGGAAGGGGGAAGGCCGGAGGGGAAGGGAGGTGGGCCTCCGGCGCTCTCACTGACCGAACGAAATGCAAACATTGCAAACACTGTTACTTCACGTCGGTTTTCTATGAGAGGGTGGTACTACCCCGGGCGAGCCGACCCATTTATGCTGAAACCAGTAATAGCTTCAGTGTGGCTCTACCACCATCGTGGTGTTTATAATTATACAGCTTCACTCCTCTAGTTAAGTCGTGGTCGTTTTATGGTTTGAACGGTGGAATATCAATCCGATGTCCCCAGGTTCGAACCCGGCATGTATCAACGAATTTTTCGGAATTATGTATATTTACTAATTTCTATTGGAAACACTATCGGCTGAGGACTGACGATGAAGGATATCGTGAGGAAACCTGAACCTGAGAAATGTTCTTGTAATACTACTGTATGTGGGAAAATAAAGATCCGTGTAATTCTCAGAGTTTAAAATCGTCAATACATCGTGGTGATTAATTGACTATGTCCTTACCTTCCTTCGAAATAAGGTGGTATAGGTGGTAGAGCCACGCTGAAGCTATTATTGGTTTCAGCATGAATGGGTCGGCTCGCCCGGGGTAGTACCACCCTCTCGCAGAAAACCAACGTGAAGTAACAGTGCTTGCATTGTTGCGTTTCGTTCCATCAGCGAGAGTGCCGGATAACCCACCTCCACTCCCCCTCCCCCCTTCCACACTCTCCCTCCTCCAAACACAAGATGGCAAGCACTTGCGATTCTTCTGGTGTTGCAAGTGTCTATGCACGTTGGTGATCACTAAACGTCAGGTGGCCCACCTATTCGTTTATTACAAGCCGATGATGATTCATGTAATGTAGAACATAGTAACCGCTCGCGACTTCACGCACTTGTTTTTTGTGGAGAAAACTTACTATAAATAATCACTAGATGTCGCTGTAGCATATCAACTTCTGTATTATTTAAAAGATCGTCATAAAAACTGAATACTATCGCGCTATTAATTTTTTTATAATTCAAATGTTTCTTGGAACAACTTAATGTAAATGCGAAAAGTCATGGGCAAAGATAGTACGGTCTAACAAAATCAACATAAGTTGTACAAAATAATACATGTAAACGACATCATGTTTTGAGGCAGCACGTGTAAGATTATGTTCCTCAGGTCATAGACTTTATCAAATTAGTCGGTTACACCAACCGGATCACTGTGAGCAATAACTGAGTTACTAATACGTTTCTTTTTACAGATAACGTTACCGATAACCGTTGTGTAAAGTGAATGCAACGGTTTACAACAACACACTTTGTCTTGATGCCGGTGGATGAGATAAAACACGTATAATTGTGAACGTTCGTTTTATAAGTACAGGTGAACTAATTCCATGAATATAGGAATAAACTAGATTAGTCTATTGGAGTTATCATGATCGTGACGACAACTTTATGCCATCGGCATGCCTATTATGCGTCGATTAAAGATTCTATATCGTTGTCCCATCTTGGGTTATGTTCTTATTTACTTTTAAAATCTTTTTAATTATTCTTATCTTTACTATCGTCTAGAACGAGAATCTCAACACAACGCAGATGTAATAAAACATATTTTTTTTTATGTCATAGGTGGCAAACGAACATGTGGGTCACCTGCTGTACAGTTATCACCACCGTCCATGGACACTAACAACACCACAGGAGTCGCAAGTGGGTTGCCACCCTTCGGGGGGAAGGGTTAGGGGAGGAAGAGGGAGAGGAGAGGTGAGAGGATGTGGGCCTCCGGCGCACTCACTGACCGAACAAAACGCAACAATGCAAGAAGCACTGTTACTTCACGTCGGTTTTCTATGAGAGGGTGGTACTACCCCGGGCGAGCCGACCCATTCATGCTTTTTTAAAAATGGTTATAATTTCTCTATTACAATTTTGTTCCGTCTCTCTACTAAGGGCGGCAGAAATCTATCTAGGTAATAATAATACGAGTTATTGAAGTGAAACTTCTAATGCGACTTCCAACAAGGTTGCGTTAAACGTTTAACGATACCACGGAGGAGGTATGGAAGCACTGTTGCGTTAAACGTTCAACGCTCCTGGGGAGGAGGAATAGAAAGAGAAAGAGCGAGAAAAATAATCAAACATTCGTATCTTACTTTAGTTATCATAATCCCATTGTAAATGTTATAGATTTGGATATTTCTCCACTCAAAAATTAAAAGATGCGATCAATTGTGAATTGTAAGCAATGTTAATAAAGTTTGTCTTAAAGAAACAATATGATTTCACTAAAAATCAATTTCTACCCCTTCCTATTTGTATTTCCACATTACGAAGTTTCACTTCTTCCGCGCAGAGGGACACCACACACTATTTTTTTTTAAATGCACTTGTAGGCCACACTTTTTTTTTTCTCGAACTGTCTACGCTAGTGATCTGGCAAGGTCTTTACAGCTTCACCGGACTACTAAGGCGAGCGCTTAAGGCACTCAGCTGATTTTGTTTTTAGGTAACACGCTCAAGGGTGCACCTTGGCTTGGGCTGTTATCTGAGTAGTCCCGTCTGACCTAGCTAAACTATTCTAAGCTATTCATACATATATTCATTTGTGAATTTTACAATCGAAATTGCATTATTCACAAATGCATACGTGTATATCGGAATGAAACGAACTAAACTATAACATTAGTTTGGACTAATTGGGTTTTCTTTAGAGAGGGTACTTAACATTATGCTACGAGTCTTAAGAGTAAAGCAATTACCATACAAAATGTAGGTCAGAAAGTACGTTGAGCGGGAGCGAAGTAACAGTGCGGGTGGACCGTCTCGAAAGAACCGAGTATTACCGAAAAGGATCAGACTGTGAATGCCTATACCAGTATATACCGCGCAGCTCAATCGCATAATCGGCTATAAATCGGCAGGAATAAAATACAAAATTTATTTAAGCTTATTAAACTATGTTAAAGGGTAATTAAAATATTTTTTTCTTTAATTTGCCTCTTATTGTTTTTTTTTGTACGCCTTTTCCGTTATTAAATACGCGTATTTTACCCTAGTAAATACTCAAAAATACGCATCTCGGCTAAACATTATTCTGTCATATTATGAATATGTGCCAGTTATCTGATTATTATCAACGTAAAAGTTTATCTGAGTTCAAACGTTATCAAAGTTATACCGAGAACCGTAAGGTCGTTTTTACAAAACTTGTACAGATACTAACAATGAAAATATTATTATCTTTTATCTAAAAATCCAGCACCGTAATGGAAATATATGTAATTTGATCTTAGTATAAGTGTATGTCAGTTTTATGTACTCAATTATTATTGAATATGTATCTCGTATGAGATCTTATGAGATAAGAACTAAATCGACTCTCTTGTTTCATATAAATATATATATATATATATATATGTAACTGAAACAAGAAGTGAATATTTGTTCTAATAATGTTGTTTTTTTTTTAATTTTAAACCAAATTTTAATTGTCCTAAAGTTACTATACTACGGAATATGTATAAGAGTGGACCCTCATGATAAGTTATGTACAGTATTTGTTTCAGTTTGGATTTTAAAAATAACAGTCACGAATGCGTTGCTATATAAAACTCAAGACACACAGTTTCGAATAAAATTAGCGCTCAAAACCGTCCCGCAAAAACTCTTCAATATACACGTGGTTATAGTTATGCGATAAACTTATGATTTTCAACCTTACCTGAATGCGTTAAAGTTGTTTTTACATGGGCGCTATGTGAGACTATTTGAAATCAGTGCATAATAACAAAATTATCCACTCATTTTTGTCTGCCGGCTGTGAGACGTTAAGTGTGCATCTTGGGTTTTTGTATGTCAATGAACCAATATTATAAAAAGGTAGACAAATATTGTCATTGTTTGTTTTTTATTACATATGGTAGCGAAGGTTTAATTGAATGTGTTACACAAGACAGGTCCGCAGCTCCATACGTTTTATTATGTACTAATAATGTTCTCTTATATAATTTTCTTATCAATTAAAACAAAATATCAATTTTGAATTGAGATAGGTATAGTAATTGTACATCCAATCTTACAATAATCGGTTTTGGATAATTAAAAAAGCATTTAATTTAATTTAGTTCTTTGTATAATTTATAAAGAAGTGTTAATATTTTATTATTTATATTTTTAATTTGTAAAACGATTCTTCTTCCGTGTATAAAATTCCAGGAAAATTGGACAAGTCAGACAGAAAGTTTGGAAAAAATATTAGTTAGTATTTATTTTTGATCTGCCTCTAAGCGAACTTTTTTTCTATTTGGTACGAAAATAGATCCCTAAGGAAGGTCTGCGTATAATCACCACGCCGGCGCGTATGTATGATTTCAAAATCGGATATATTCACAGTTCTATATTTTTCGACATATAGAAAGAAAGAAAGAAAGAAAGAAAGAAATACTTTATTGTTGGAACAACCATACAATTAAATTAAATTACACAAATAATTATGACAGAAAAAAAGAAACATTTTAAAAATGAAAAAATAGGTGTCCAACAATTGGCGAACCCATTCAGCAAAAAATCTGCAATACTGTAAGTAGTACTGCAGCGCTGATTTTCGATGGGAGCCTATATATGATGATAAACGGACGTTAAAGTTAGTACAAAATTTGAGACGAACAAACAAATAACACAGACACACGTAACACGTCAAAGTTGGTCATACTATAGAGAAATAAATGCTGTAACCACAAATTTAGGATTAAACATAACAAATGTAAATGTATACGGAAAAAGATTTAAAAAAAATAAAAAATACACACCAATAAACAGGGCTTAAAATAAAACTACGTGAATACATTATACGTCACTTAAATTACTGAGTTTATGAGTGAGTATATGGTGGTACTAAAAACATTACTAAGGTTTAGGTTTCGTCACGATGTTATCTGTTACTAATATAGATTAGTAAACGTTGGCGAATTTCGAAAAACACATTGGCCGGAATTCAAACATACGGACATCGAAGATATTCCGCTGGTCAAACCGCTTGGCCACTACGACTTATAGGACTTTATTAATTTTCTTATATTTATACATTTATAACTTTGTTATTGATTACTTATAAAAATATTAAAACTATGAATTTCGGAAACACGATCTTTGGTACGATAGGTACAAAATATGATATCTAATTTATACTAATATGAAGCTATTATATACATAACATTACACAAATCGTCTTGTTGTACCTAAATGTTGTAATGAGAAATAAAATTTCTTCCTCATTACCGATATTTTTTAAGGGGCGTAATAAGATTAATTTTTTAATGGCCAATCTAATATGTATGCATATTATTATGTATTTCTGTATATATGTCAAATGTATGTATTTTTGTTATTGAAAATTACATTACATACGATACATAAACATACAAATGAAGTTATACAGGTATATATGATAGAGTACATATATGCGAATTCCCTCCATCTGTTTCAATGATTTAATTTTTTTTTCTTTGTACTGACGTTTCCATCGGGGTAACTTTGTATCACAATTATTTTTATTATCGCAATATATGTTTAACAATTCAAATGATTAACATAAATAGAACGTTACAAATCGACGACCATTGACATAGCAGATGTTATATTATCAGCGGCGATACGGTCGCGGATGCTGGCCGATAGCGCTCCGCGATACTGATACGCGCTTACAGAGATGAATTGAACGGGCACAACAGGTAATTGGACCCCCAAATTAACACGGAAGTACTAATAATAACATAATTTATTTCAAACCCATCCTGGGATAACATATTTTTTTTTACTGACTACGTTATTGACCTAGCAAGGTCTTAACAGCTTCACCGGGCAACAGGATTGCATCCATATTTATTGATGTGTGGCTCTATAAGGTTGATTAGCTTGTACGATCCCTTGCCGCCCCCACGATAACGGTCTGTCGATACACCGTGGTACCGTTTTAGTCCATGCGAGTCGGACATAACCCACCCTCTCTCCCGGGAGGGTGGCGTATATATAAGGGATTTCCCCACGTTAAAAAAAAAGAAACAAAAAAGATAGGTCGCGAATTGCATGTATCAGGCAACAGCCAAAGCCGAGGTGTGCCGCGCACCCTTGAGGTAGTTATCAAAATAAAATCGGCTGAGTGCCTTAAGCGTTCGCTTTATTAGTCCGGTGAAGCTGTTAAAACCTTGCTTAGTCAATAGCGTAGTCAGTTCGAAAAAAAAAACCGTGTTATGGTTCCATCATATGGCGTTATTGCATTCTCAAGGAGCGATATTTCACACTAAATGATGATTAATTGAAATAGGTGATGGCTTCAAAAACTCTATTTACCGGTACATAGTGCTTTAGTACCATGGTACAGGTTAGGATATATGTGATCAGTATCGCAATTATATCGAAAGATTGGTGGGAATATGATACAAAGTTTTCTCACATTGAAAAAAGCAGATAAGTGGTTATTAATGATGGATTGTTTATACGATATCGTTATAAATTTGGGCCCCACATAAAGATTAGATGACGTGCCTGATGAAATGTAACTCATTATTTTGTATTTTTTAATTGGTAACTTGTTGACAGAGATAGCGATAATTTATCAGTACGAGGGAGGGAGAAAGGTAGAGCGTGATGGCCGCATGTAGGATGGTATCGCTCCGGTCTGATTATCAGTGTCACAATAATGTATGAAAGTTGTTGATCTGACCTTTGCCATTCTTAGAACGTTTGTTACGAAACGTTATATTCTACTTTTTATCTTTGTAAATTTGTCTTATCCAATGTGTATATGTATGTGTGTATGTAGGAGACTGTAAAATTGATGTTAATAGATAATTAATTTCGTTTGCTACCTCAAACTTATGTACGCATTTGAGAAGTTATACTACTTTGGCGTGAGTATAAAAATAATAATCTTACATATGTCAACGGTTTTAAACCGAGCCAAAATTTTGTATGATGAAATTAAATAATGTGAACAAATTTTTGCATAAACTAATTATAAAAAATAAAATTATTATAAACATAAATAATTTCAATAGAAACCCGTTTATCAACAAACACAATGCCACGCTTTCAGTTTTAAACCACACTGAAAACTATCTTTCATAACGATAGAAAGTAGTATAACTTCAAAATATTAGCTGAATCCTGTACAGCATCTAAGAATGCAAATGGTTTTGACTTTTATTTAAGTAAAATTAAAAAAAAAAATGAGGAAAACATGACAGAGGAAATAAAAAAAATGATCATTATTTTATCACTAATGAATTCGTTCATGAAGAAGACTTGGCCTCTTCTTGTATACAATATACTAGAAAAAAAAAGAAATATGTACATATATTTTACTGTTCATCTAGTTTAAAAAGATTGTGAGGGTCTTTACGGCTGGTGTGTTTAATCACATTAATAGACAAAGGCATGTCGTAAGGCGTTAACTTTGAAAAAAAAACACCCATCATAACTAAACTTAGCCGGTTAAAAAGTTTCACCGAAAGGTAACAAGTTTAAATAAAACAGACTCGGCTGTGGAGTCGATAATTAACCCTCATAAATCCACGTGAAATTCTCGGATTCAAGTAGACATCGAAATTAGTGTACGTATCCACTGCCTTAGTGTTAGTTTTATTAAAAACATTTTTACTGACCAGCAATAATAAACTACGTTGCAAGATTCAAAGTGCCAGGGTAAAGTGGTTTTTACATACACCACTATGTTGTTTATTGGAATTCACGATCAATTTTTACTGAATTAATGAACAAATGAAATAATGTTTCTTTAGTGAAAATTTTGCTTGTAAACTGATGTTAAGTGATCACCGCCGTCCATAGACACTAGCAACACTAGCGGAGTTGCAAGTACATTGCCAGCCTGTGTTTGGGAGCAGGGGGAGTGAGAAGGGGAGGGGAGAAGAGAGGGAAGGGGAGGTGGGCCTCCGGCGCTCTCACTGACCAAACGAAACGCAACAATGCAAACACTGTTACTTCACGCCGGTTTTCTGTGAGAGGGTGGTACTACTCCGGGCGAGCAGACCCATTCATGCTGAAACCAGTATTAGCTTCAGCGTGGCTCTACCACAATTATATTATATATTCAACATATAATGAAAAAAAAACGACATAAGTTAGTAGATGTTTTTTAAACGGTCAATAGTATACGAAACATATACTACTGTTTGTAATATATAAAATATTGCTTTGTTTTGATAATAGTCTATACAGGTTAATTTACTAGTATTTTGACCATAACCAGTAAAGGTTAAAAAACCTATAAAAATTTCAATTTCAACATAATTTGAATGGAGCCGTAATAAGGAACATTGAAAATGGTGACAAATCTGTATGTTTAATTTATTCAGTTTATTTATTATGTTATTCTATGGTTCTAAAACATCTTTTAGTACAAAAGTTTTGGCGAAATGCAGTACTTTTCCAAATTGATGTGATACTGATCACTGACTTGTTAATACAGAAATACAATAACAATCCCACTCCGGATTGTAGTAATCGAGTATTAGTTCAAAACAAGCTTTAAAATATCAGAATTTAAAAGAAAAATTATTGCTATTTTCAGTTACACGGTAACGCAAAACGATTCTCGTACCGTACTTTAGTACGGGAACGCGCACTAAAAGTTAACTTTCTGATGCTATCAGCTCCTCTATTAACCGACCGTGATTAAACAATGGCCGCGTAATCGAAAAAATAATTCGCTTAATTTGTCCAGCGGACGCCTGAGTGATGCTCGGCCAATTTATCTACCAGATAGAGATGGACCGATGGTTAACTGTGCTTCTAACGTAATTAGTACTATTTGTTTTGTCAGGCTTATCTGGGCGCTATATCGAAGTGCCACGGAACAATGGGGTAAAGTTGGAAATTGGAGTAATTCGATTGTTTAAGGTTACATTAATTTATTTTAGTCAATATTATTCTCAATTTAGAATAAAATCCTGTACAAATAATATAATTATTATATAACATGCAAAAATGCTTCATTTTGTTTGTTATATTGATATAATAGAAGAAGAATAGACGACATTATGGCGGCCATTTTTGTTAGCAAATTGTTTTTAATTGTATTATTTTATTTGATGTTTTTTATGGTACTATGATACTGATATATGTTATATATGATATATTTAGTATATATGATAATATATACTATGATATTAGCTTCTGCTCGGTATTTCGTCCTCGTGGAATAATGACTTTGAACGCAATAACGTCATATTGGTCTTAGCGTGATGATATATAGCCTTCCTCGATAAATGAGCTATCTAATACTGAAAGAATTTTTCAAATCAGAGCGGAATTTTACAAAAATTCATCCCCTATTTTCCGTTGTTATTTTACACCCTAGAGGCTAAAACTTTTACAAACTTTGAATGTCATACTTATTTATATCGAATCCACAGCCTAAAACATAAGTTTCAAGCTTTTAGCTCTAAAAATGACGATACTTCCATGCAACTTTTACATCCCCCCTGTCAACCCTTTCTTTCATTAAAAAGTAGCCTATATCCTTTCTTAGGCTATCCGTGTATCAAATTTCATTTAAATCGGTTCAGTAGTTTTGCCGTGAAAGCGCGACAGACGGACAAACAGAGTTACTTTCGCATTTATAATATTAATAAGGATGATGTGATATATAATATGATAAAATAATTATATTTATTGCTGAGTTAGTTTATTTATAGAAAACCCTTTCCTCAAGTTATATTGTATATAAATTCTCATGGTACACAATAAATGACCACCCGCGTGCTACTGCGAAATGCCGAGGCCATACCTCACGAGTGTTTTAACAATAATACCTACAGGATTGTATTACACTACGTTTATGTAACATTGCAGTTTCATTTTACATGTATATATATATTTTATATGTATATATGTATTCAAATCTATATGAAGTCATAAATTAATCGAAATTCTTAATCCTATCGGAATGTGGACTGACAGCGCTCTACCTATAACGTTAAGTTAGTTATTATTGATCCCGATTCTATTTTATTTACTTTATTTGTAACACTATTCGTTTGTTTTGACAGCCAGTATACGGTTACGGGTGACTACGATTACCCGATAGCGTGTAGAGCATTTTAGATGGTCCGATAACTTAACACACGGCTTGTTAGCTCGTAATGCATGCTAAGAAATTATTGAAATTTTAGTTACTCCTAGCTTTGGTGATTTTTTTGAGATTTTAATAATAAATGTAGAATAAATGAGTATTTCATTACACTTTTTACACAAGGCATTTTCTTCCAAATAATAAGCGGTATGGTTTAAAAAAATTAAAGTTATCGTAGGAAGTGCACTAGTATAAAAAGGCAAAAGAAAAAACAAAATAAAATTTATATAATAATAAAATGACCTTAACATTGAAATACAACTAAAATATAAATATTTGTTATGGTGTACTGAATAGATAAAAAGAACAATGCTAACGTAAAATGAATCTACGCTTTATTAAAATAATAACTATAATTGTTCTTGGATACCATTCTATTTTGAGTAAATATAATTCCATACAATAAAAACTATGTTATTTATTCTAGTCATAAATGAAGCATGTTCCAGTCTGATAGTTGGTTATCTTTGCATCGTTCGTATATTTCCTAGTAGTAAACATTTTGAAATCTTTGCTGCTCTTGAGCATTGTAAACGTGGAGGAAAACAGATGGAATATTATTTTCCTTAATACAGTATTCTTACATTAGGGATATTTCTGAATTATAAATTCATCAGTATATTCTATTGATTTTAATATCAAAATAATTTTTCTTCAATAAATTTAATTAGGTTAAATTGGTTGTTGTCATTATTTGCTGTAACATATAGATTTATGTAATGACAAATATTCTTTTTTAATAATATTTTCAAATATATCTGTCTGTTGAATATCGTATATTCGTTAAAAATACCACAAATATATTTATAGAATAAGAAGACGATTGAAATGCTCGTCATTCGGTTAAACCGTGTGTCCCAAGTGAAAACATTCGTTTGTTTCACAGTGCGTGTGTGTTTTCGTATGGCTCCGTTAATGGTCCGATGCTTAGATAAGATAAACACAATGTTTTAGTTTAATTATATACGTGTTTCTGTTATACAACCTATTAAAGATTATTACTTATACTCTGACGGTGTGTAATTGTTGGCTACTTGTTTGTATCGAGTGATTGGTGATTTGGTAGATAGGCGTTTGTTTTGAATCTTGTTAAGATAGTGGACTGATAGAAACTTTTTAAAGTTACAACATTTTAACCTATAAATTCCGCGGTTTATTGAACACGTCGCGCTTGATTGAGTTTAAACCAGTTAAGAAGTTGTAATACAACCGATTTCACATGCGGATTACTTTGATTGGTCACAATAAAATCGTCACTAATCTGCAGGGATCGGTCAGTCAGTCAGTCAAATTTACTCGTATGTCTTAGTTTTACTTTATTGACTGACATTTAATAGTACATAGAGATTAAATTAGGATTATTTAATCTATACTAATTATTAAATTGCAATATTACTTGAATTTGAAAAATACGGTCTTGAAGCGTTATCCGCGCGATACTGTTTATACTCGCTGAGTCAATAAATATGTACTTCTGTACGTATGTACACATACATATACGCGTATGAAAGTAGTTATGAGTAACGTATAGTATATTAATCAGTTTTCGCTATATGACTTATAGTTTATAAATCATAATATTGGAAAACATAAATATTAAATAAATATATTTTTATTTTTGATTTTCCATATATACTCGTAAATCTAAACAACCAATACCCTTATTATAATCGATTTAACATTTGTATAATCGATCCATAACAATTTGAAAGAGTTATCTTAAAATCGGAAATCGCCGTCTCGATAACCAGATTTCTAACATTTTATATGGTAGTTGAATTTACATTTCTACATGACCTTTTAAATTCCGTTTAGCTTAGAACATTCTCGAAAACGAGATCAATCGGCCCCTTATCATCATTTAAAAAGTAATGGCCCCGGTATGAGTAAGTAATGAAATTCAAATAAATACAAGATAAATACCCGGTATAAAGTGGATCTAAACCGCGATAGTTTGTGTTAATCTGCGCCTACGCACCATTGTCCAAGCGTGCACCGTTCGTTTTGTACACGATAACGGATTTATCTGTTCCGATATGTTCACGTTACTCTATACGGGTTTACAGACCATGAACGGTTCGGAATGCGAACATTTAAATCTTGTGATCTATGTTTTATTACACTGTATATATTTTGTACTAACTGATACCCGCGATTTCGTCTGCGTCGTTTATTATTTTAACAATATATTTTGACGTGATAGCGTCTTATAAATCGATAAACGCCGTCTGCACGCACAAAAAAGCATGACTCATTGTCACGTTACATCTGAGCCGAGCGTGCAAGCGAGAGCGCGGAACAAGCGATAGAGAGTCGCGATCGGCTTAAGCACTCGGCTTGTGACGCCTCTATCTCTCTTCCACTTCATCGGCCGATGCGCCCAAGTAGAAGAGTCAGCGGCAGCACACAACCTACACGTGAACTCTTTATAAAGTGAAGTGAAAAGTTAATATGGTTTCCATCGTTTATTACAACAACAATTACGACAAAAAAGGTAATTAATTATTGCATTTTAAGCATTTGATTAGCGATATAATCTCATATATTTATTCTGTGATTATTAAAAATAATGATAATTCAGTGATAATAATGTATAAAAGTATGCAATTTTTCATCAATGTTTTCTTATGACGTTATCATGTAAGATTATCGTCCGTAAATCGACTTTACAGACAAACATTCTTTAGGTACAGAGGAAAAAATGTAAGAACCACACCGCTTGCACTACTTCTCCATGGCAAGTAAACACACATCGCAGTACGCGTAGTGCTTATAAAAATCGTTGTATCTTAAAAGTTTACCAACCAGCCACAAATCGAAATTCCATCTACGTCATCTTGGTAGTTGGAAGTCCTCTATTGTGCGGTTTCGCATTTCTTTTTTCACTTACGTCCATATTTTGGAATGAACTACCAGCGGCGGCGTTTCCGGACTGATATAACTTACAAACTTTAAAGAAACGAGTCTACTACTTTTTCAAGCGCCGGCAACACATCTGTCATTTCCCTCGTATTGCATACTTAGGCGCTGGTGATCGCTTACTATCCGATGACCCGTATGTTCGTTTGCTCCAATCGCATAAAAAAGCTTTATATTAAATGAAGGTATCGTGACAATTCAAATTTTATAATTGTTTAAATATATAAGAAATACAACTAAACTATGTAATTAAAAACTATCCAGTAGTTTTTCAGTGACGCGCGCACAAAGACAGACCTGTATCATTTTATTTATATAGATTACCATTACCTTTACCATTTAATGCTAAGCTAGAATATAAATGAAGTGATATCCTCACTATTCAATAGATTTGCCTTACGGGTGCTGAGTCTATCTTGTTGAACGAACGGCCTGGGACAGTGATTGGGACTTGCGACTTCAATGTAGGTTCTTCCGATACGCATCAACACTTCCATTGGTTGCTTTTCTCTTCGTATCTTGCCAAATTTGGTAAGAGTTGACTAAAGCCGCTTTGTATATTCTTTCTAATAGATCTTCTTGTGATTCTTCATGGGATAAGATATTGTAGTCAGTAATTTCTTCAGACTACGTAGCCCTCGTTCCCACCTCTACCATGAATTATCAACGTTACCATCATCATCTACTTAACCTTACCTTGTATTATATTGTAGAATTAGTAGAGTACATTTTCTGGTGTAAACTGACCACGTTGCCAATTCTGGTTAATTGATTTCATATTTCCTTTATTCTAACTAGCAAAGAACTACTACAATTTAGATTATTATTATTTTAACTCATATTTCTTTTATTCATGGTGCAATGTTTGTAGATGAATCTATTGAACCTTTTGCTATCAAATTTGTATTCATACATATATTGTTTTCCCTGCAATGCTTCCTTTATAATTCAAATGTTATATCATATCCAATAGCTCCTTTATTGATATTTTATTTATTACCTACCGTGACTTGCACTGGTTTCCAGTCCAGAATCAATGGTAAGTGCTTATTATGACACTTTAGCATACTTTGAGC
Source organism: Antheraea pernyi (assembly GCA_015888305.1). Classification (NCBI taxonomy): domain Eukaryota; kingdom Metazoa; phylum Arthropoda; class Insecta; order Lepidoptera; family Saturniidae; genus Antheraea; species Antheraea pernyi. Next base: position 231,344 of record MU158780.1, on the reverse strand, counting down.
TAGACACCCTTTCATAGCCCTTGAGTACGCTGCTCGCGCGATACAGTGACACAAAATCTTACATCACTGCGACAACATTACACATATCACCTCCACACACGTGCATGTATACACGCTTACACATGAAAGTGGAACGGTTTTATTTTTTTCCCTTATAAAACTGAAATGGTTTAGAAAATTATCCGATACGAAATATATATAGGAGTTGTTGAGGTATGTATGCTTGGTACACATATATGTTTCAACGACTCATATATGTATGAATAGTTATAGGTCGCGAATTGCATGTATCAGGCAACAGCCCAAGCTGAGATTTGTCGTGCACCCTTTAGCTAGTTGCCCAAATAAAATCGCCTGAGTGCCTTAAGCGCGCGCCTTAGAAGTCCGGTGAAGCTGTTAAGACCTTGCTAGGTCAATAGCGTAGTCAGTTCGAAAAAAAAACCCTTTCATAATACCGGGATGTGTAGGTTTAGTTTTGCACACCGCTTCGATGGACGTAGGTTCGAATCTTAGCAAGTGTGTTAGAGCTTTCGGTGAAGGAAAATATCATGATATCATCGAAAGGCTATTATACAGTGCATCCACTAAAAACGGTATTGTAACGTATAATGTATTCGAAATATATATATATATATATATGTTAAAAAGATTTACCCAATCGAGTTTCTTGCCGGTTCTTCTCGATGACTGGGTTGTTTTCCGAACTGGTGGTAGTTTTGACGTTCGTAAGCGCCTTATTAGGGCCTAAATAAAGTATTTTTGATTTGATAAAACCACAGTATAGTGATAGCGCGGTGTCTAAGTTCATTCCAACCACCATTGAGTTGAAAATCTATCACCAAGTACCTGTTGGTGTTCCAGAAGTTATACTTGAGAGGCAGCCCCTCTAGGCTTAGCATGTCTTAGAGCAAATCGTCATTTAAAACCAGATGAGAATGTGTAATAATAAGTCGTTTTTTTTTATTGTAGCACAGCAAAGTAACTGCACTGTGCCTGATGGCAAGCACAGTACAATCCAAAAACAAAGACGACTACCGAGAAATGCGTTATCCCTCGCCGGTCGCCGCTGTCGTGCCGGCCTGCGTGAGAGAACTACCTCCGTCCGTGTCCAGAGGTGACCAGTGTTAATCATCTCACCGGTACTCGAGCCACGGCGAAACTCATTCATTACTGGATATGCATGAGCTGATCCCGAAACGCGACGCGCAGAACGAATCACTATTACGGGCTTTTTCGCTACATGCATGGTGGTCGCGACCCAGTCGGGCTTTAAAACCCTACCACCCCGCTGTCGCCATTGCCTCGTTCGTTACTCAGCAAGGTGCACCACGTGCAGGTGAGGTTGACTTGGGTGTCTCAGGCTTAAGATGTTATGCGACACCCCTTACACCACATACTTCTTTGTAATAACTTACGAAAATAAATAACAACAACACATAACCAGATTTCAACTTTTTAAAACTTACAGTTAACACCGTAGAAGAATGCAATTATTTCCCTTAATAAAGAATGAAATCTCTATGTAACTATATTTGACATAAATATAATGTTGTATTTATAAGGTCAAGGTTATGGTTATATGTTCTTTCGAAAAAATCGACTGAAATGTTGAAGCAATTACGTTATATATTCATGAAGCCCGATTGTCTGTGTTAAATGCATATCAACCTATTTTTAAATAAGTAGTGTTGTCAAAATTCGATTGTAATCATTGGAAATTATCGAGTAATCGCTGTTACGGTTGCGCGCGCGCCGGATGTCAAACCTAAGTTTCATTGTCGATGGACAAACTAAATTTGCGGCTGTCAAACTTACTCTCTCGTATCCTTATAGTGCCTCGTGTGTCTTTACAGCAGCAAAAATAAATTTGTCTTTCCGTTTGTCATAATAACAGTAACCTGTCATAGTGTGACATTTTCAAAGATTAGTATCGGACCATTAAACGGCCGTCTGATTGTAGTGTCGATAAAGAGATGTTTATATTTAAATAGAGGATATTTTTTGTAACGTATACCACAATGGGTAAGTGGTTTTTCTCGGTACTAGATCGGTAGCTTGAAGATATTCCGTAGTTTAGTTATCTGTAAATTAAATCTTTGATTTATGATATCATGTGAGGATATGTAGCCTAAAACATTGAGAATAAAATTTTGAATGCGTCATAACTTACTCGTACGATGAAGTGATTTATTGACTAATAAAAATTATCAATTTTTAAAATTTATGTACACTACTGTATGTACCGCGTCAGATAATATACGAAATCAGAATTTTAAGAAAAACTGTACCAATTAATATAATTTATGAACCTTGAATCGATTTGATGTTTCAGATACATTCGAATGTTATTATGATGCTTCTACTCATATGTCACTTAAAGTTAATGGTTGAATCTGTCAGCTCTTTTAAAACTAAACAAAGCTAGTATTTTTTTACTGAAAACTGGGATTTTTTAAAGTGGGCATATTTTAGCTATTAAAATAAATGTGGTAATGGGTCAAAGTAAATTAAATTTCTCTAAATCAAACTGCCATAGTAAGGCAGATGCACGACTTTGAAAAAAAAACCATGTAAATAAAGTTCACACGTAAAAAAATGAAAGAATAATCAATACAATAGACTATACACGGAAATAATACACCACGTTGGTTCTGATAAACTAAAAAATTACTGAACGGATTTTCATGCGGTTTTCGCGGAAGGTTTAGGTATATAATTTGTCAAAGTTTTTTTATTATTAGGGCGGGATAACGTCCTCCGGGCCCATTAGTACATACTAACAATAAGGAGACCGCAAATATAAGAAACATTGTATAATGTATTCTATCTCATTCTCTCGTACATTATACATCGTATAGATGTATCATTTCTAATCTATTTATGTATGTCAAATCTATTTTAGAATACCAATTCGTCACTGACTGACATCAGTGCATCAATTATTTAATTTACCAGCAGTTAATATAATATTTCAAAAAACATTCCTTTATATCGAATGTGCAAGTATTATAATGAATTCTATGTTCACAAAGGCATATTTAGCGACAGCATAATTTTTTTAAAAGTCATACTATATTTGAAATATAGACGTATTATAGTACTGTATTGTATGTCATCAAATTAGGCTAACTGTAGTTATTTTTAATATTGGTAATGTTGGGTACAATTTATAATTGGATTGCAGATTTATAATGTTACTACCTGACCAATGCCCACTTCGTTGGGCGGTAAACATTTTTACTTGTGATCCAATTATGAGTGTGATTCGGTTAGTACTGAGTGCTATATATTTTGATAAGAATTCATATTTGTTGTTGATAATATGACCAATAAAAATCACTTAACGATTTACATTATTTTTTTATTATAAAATACTACTTTTTGTTACTTAAATATAAAAGTTAGACATATGCTCTCGCTTTTCTGTAGGCTTTAAAAAGCTCTACAACTTTTCTCTAGAACTATATCATATATCGTTAAGGCAGCGTAAGAAACGTATTCGTTCGACTGTGTTTTCTCCGACTTGCTTTGCATCTGACTACCACGAAAAAGCTTGTTAGCAGCAGAAACTTGGTATATTCTGAAGTATTAATTAAAAATATATAACGTAATCAATGACAATGAAGCTTATAGTTTTCCTTATGAAACTCGTTCGTCAACGTCTTTACCTACTTCGAAGTATGTTAGTGTAATCGTGTAATGTATACGTTCTCTTTCTTCATAGTACCAGTTCGAAGTGACAGCACTGGGGCTGATGGTAAGGACAGTACAAATCAAAAAACAACGGCGACCGCCGAAAGATTGATAATCCATCGCCAGTGCGTAAATAACTCTTCAATAAATATTTCAAAGGCCCGATGTTATAAAAAGGGGGAAACACACTACTCGGGAGATATTTGTACACCTTCACGGTGGGATAAAATAAGAAAGACATTGCGAACTTCTTGGCTTGTACCAAGACGGATGTTAGATTGATTAGGTGTTTATAACACTCGCCGTGCTATAGACTGTAGAATGTGTTCAGTGAAGCAATATCCTTGCGCAACTAAAGCGGCTCGTTGAACCTAGTAACAGATTGCACCCGATAATTGTAGGCCGTACTAAACACATTTGTTGATGATATAATACGTACATACATACACATCGAACGAATATTTAAAAAGGCAAGGAATACTAAGATGTCAAAATAAACTGGCGTCAAAGAATACAAGCTGTAGTTTAATTTCCCGAATTCTAACAATTATCACACAGTAGTATTACAATTCTAATGTTTTATTACGTGTGTAAACAACTCAAGTTTGGAAAGCGATGTATAGGTTTATAATTAACTAGTAATTATCTTTTGCGTAATGAAAAAAAACGATGTTTTAATCTACTGACATAATTTATAACTGTATTTTCTGGCAACATTGTATATACTTAAAATACTAATTATAAATTTAGAATTATCTTTACATTATTATCACCAAAATTAAGGGCCATTAGTAAAATAAACTCTCTTCGAACATTACTATTCGGATTATTAGAGTGAAGATCTCTTTTACATAAATTGTATTTGAATATCTTTTCAATTACTGTATTAAAAAAAAACACTTAAAGTACGTCATTTCACATTCCATCTATATATAGTTGTAAGAAATCACGTTATACCGGTCGTTAATTTTGTTATTGCTAAGTTAGGAGTTGCTTGTTAAGCGTTCTGTGGCATTCGAACGATCGTTTCTCCAACTGTATTATTTACAAAGTGGGTTGGGAATAAGTCGTGCCAATCACACAATGGAAATAATGCTTCTTATGTTTTAGGTTATAAACTAAAGACGATAACATAGGCTAACAAAAAGAAAATATGTAAAAACTTTTTAAACCAATCTACCTAAATCTATTTCTGTTGAAACCGTTTTTGGTGTTAGTTTCTTTTCCACCCAAAATTCTTTCACAATTTGTCATCGATTATGTTATATGTATTTAAAAATAGCGAAAATTTGATACATAAAAAAATATATAATTAGTTTTATTCGGTTCCAGTTTTTGGTGATAATATTAAATATCTATAATGCGAATATTTTAGATCCTTATTTTTTGTATTTTCTTAGTAAAGTTTTTTTGAATAGCTTTTTCTTTTATGTGATGTATTCTGTTGTTCTCTGTGAAGTGACCAAAAAAGTCGTGTTGCTGTGTAAGAAATGGATTTTAAGGCTCATCAGATAACCAAGAGTTTTGGACTTGTCTGTATAATACTATACCTACGATAAGTTTATACTTAGGAGCTTTCACATTGCCCAAACAAGTCTTTGAAATCATTCAAGGAATATAAATTAATTTTAAATTGGATATCAATCCAAGCTTCCTATTCCTTTCTATTCAAACTTGCTTTATAACTGGAATCGAATAATATCAATTTACGAAAATCAAGCCCAACGAAAACCCCCTTCTTAAGTTTAACTTTAAATAAATATTAACAACAGTTGTTGACAGTATTACTAACAAACACGTAAAGTATCAAGGGGCTTCTCGTACATAAAATATATCGCTTTTGCTTCGTTAAAAAGGTGATAATATAATTGTCAAACTTGATGAGATTGTAGTTTGAATTCTAAAGTGATTCATACATGAACTAATAAAAACCTGCCAAACCTGTGTCTGATTGCCGCTACGGATACCGAACTTTATAAAATAATTGTACAATTATTTTTAGTCAATTATATAATGTACTAAATTCTGCCCGCTACTTTGTCCGCGTGAAATAATTACTTTGGGCTAACGCTAACTTCAACTCGCGACTTCGTTTACGTAGAAGACGAAATTATTTTTCAACCGATTTTGAAACATTCTTCATTGGTGCTCCGCTCCTATTGCTCTCAGTGTGATGATATATAGCATATAACCTTCCTTGATAGATGTGCTATCTAACACAGAAAGAAAGAATTACAAATTGGACCAGTAGTTCCTGAGACTAGTGCGTTTAAGCAAACAAACTCTTCGACTTTATAATATTATTATAGATTTGTGCTCGAACTATTTTGTATTGTTATAGTTTTTAGCATTGGACTTCAATGTCACCTTATGATAAATGACAAAGTTGTTTAAGATGACATGAAATCCTAAAGACGACTGGCTATCAGGAACAGCTGCTGGAAAATAGCTACAGGTGCTTGGCGATGACTTTTCAATTTTACGATGGTGGTTTACTAGGCAAACATTAGAAAAAGACCCACCAATCCCGCCATCTTGCTATGTGATCATTTCATCATAATTTTTTCCTTTGCTGAAAGGTCAGCTTTATGTGGTATTTCTATCACCGCCAATACAAACTTTGTCCTAGCCATTATTGCTTCAGTCTTAGAACTGAACACTTGGTACGCGGTTCGACTCATCTTTGACTGATCTCTTCTACATTTTAATTGAAGGATACTCAGGCAATTTAACTACATAAAGTTATGTCTTTAAAAAAAATTAATATGAACAAGATGCGAAGTGTTGGAATGCGAACTCAATATAAAATAAGTATTGAGACAATTACCTGTTGGCAAATGTGCCCGATACGGGCTGTCGGCAATCTCTCCATCGGTAATTTGGTAATAAAATGAAAATACGCTCGCTTCTTATCTATAATCCACTCTATACGTATAAATATCCTTTACTATATAAACATTTGGGATGCAAAACCAAAAGAGCACAACCACCGAGGAACAATCCAAGCTATTATATCTCTCGAGTTAATACAACTAACACTTGAACGCTAAGAAGTTTTGAACTATATATAAACGACTTCGAGTAATGCACTAAGGCTTGTTATTCCGCGATTTATCGAGAAACGCGTTGCTGCGCTTTCGCGGATTCGATCCGATTTCGCGTGACTGCAAATTTAATTTTGTTTAATAAACTCCTTACGTCGTATCTAATGAAATATCGACTTTATTACAGAAGAATGTGGTTGGGAATTGAATGTTCTGAAAGTTGCTGTGGAAGGCATGTATCTCGATAGCCCAGGTTGTTTCATCGCTGGTGATGCAAGACTCGATACGGTGCCCCGCCCATGCTTTTTTCGAGGTTTCTCCTAACTAACAATGGGGTGATCTGCTAACTAAATAACGAGTGAGATGAATCAGGGAACGATGTGCGAGAACAATGTTGGGTGTTTTATTTTGTCGTGCTGACGAGCCGTTTGATGAGGCATCTTTCTTTGTAGTTGCTATATTGTGGATGCGGTGAGATCACGTATCGGTGGGATAAAATTTGGTAAACGCGGAGTCTTTTTTATTAGTTTATGGAAGCAATGTTTTTTTTTAAATATATAAATTCTATTTGTGAAATTGTTGCGGTTAAGTAAATGGAATTTATACAAAAACTAAATAAATAAATATAATACTATTTTGAAATTAATGATACATTTCCTGTAGTACTGTCGAGAGAATATATTGTTTTCAAATAGTTATGGGTTAAGTTTAACAATATAAGTTTACGTAGGTGTGTTTGAATTATTTACTATATACCTTATGATCTTACTTTCTCTAAATATCACTTTGTATAAAATATCATAAAAAAACTTTAACGTATAATATTTACTTCAGTGTCATATTTATAAAAAAAAATATTTTACGAATCTTGCCTTTAACCGAGATTATTAGCTAATTAGCTACTATCATTATTTATCAAATAAATACATTATAACACTTCGAAGTCTGTTAGAGTCAGTACATCAGCGGGAATTCTAAAGATATACGAAAAAAGTAGCCAACGTGACCAGCGGTGTATAAGAATGCATGTGTGTATAGATAGATCAAGTAATCATAAGGCATTATCTATTACTATCCGGACAATATGAATAAAGACAAGTCCAATCAGGCTCGGTAACTAATACTTAGTTAAAGTTCATTAAAATAATAGATATTTGGGTATTTTTTATAGTGCATGTTTTTGTTGCATAGTTTTAACTATAACTCCCCATTAGATGGCGTTACGATATAAATCATTGTTCTAATGATGAACGAATTATCGAAATCCGTTTAGTAGTTTTTGAGTTTATTCGTTTTAAACATACAAAAATACAACGTTTCCTCTTCATAATATTAGTGTATATGTTTATTTTATTTATGTAAATTAGAAAAATACACCGTAATCTTATGAAATCGTAAGGAAGAGTTTTCAGGCACAACTAACATTGATAACGCTAGCTACATTTTATAAAGAATATATATTAAAAATTCAACGTAACTAAAGTAAAGGATTTATACTATATTTCTAAAAACAGCGTCGCGAATATTTATTTATTTTTATCATAGGAGTCAACGAACGGATGGGTCACCTGATGTTAAGTCGCAGCCTGTGTTTGAGGAAAGGTGTGGAGGGGAGGGAAGAGCGAAGGGAGGGGACAGAGAAGAGGAGGTGGGACCTTCAGCGCTCTGGGCTCAGGGCGAGCTGACCCATTCATACTGAAACCAGTAATAGTTTCAGCGTGGTTCTACCACCTACAGAAATCTTAGAACATCAGATGGGCCCACGCCCGCGTAACCACAGATCACGCCGCCGTGGTCTGGGGGTAAATTTCGCTCCCGCACACCAGACTAGGTCCCCCTCGGCAGCAGCTCAAGCCTAGGTCCGTTCCCTCGGCGTGGAGCCCTTGAGTACGCTGCTCGCGCGATACAGTGACACAAAATCTTACATCACTGCGACAACATTACACATATCACCTCCACACACGTGCACGCATACACGCTTACACATGCAGGTGGAAGGGTTTTATTTTTCCCCTTATCAAACTGAAATAGTTTAGAATATTATCCGATACGAAATACATATAAGAGTTGTTGAGGTATGTATGCTTGGTACACACATATGTTTCAACAACTCATATATGTATGAATAGTTAGCTTAGCTTAGGTTAGCTTACATAGGTCGCGAATTGCATGTATCAGGCAACAGCCAAAGCCGAGGTGTGCCGCGCACCCTTGAGCTAGTTGTCAAAATAAAATCGGCTGAGTGCCTTAAGCGCTGCCTTAAGTCCGGTGAAGCTGTTAAGACCTTGCTTGGTCAATAGCGTAGACAGTTCGGAAAAAAAAATCAGATGTGTTTGTGGTCAAACGGTAAGTATATAATATTACGAGTATATAACGTATATAAAGAACCATCTACGATTTTGGTGAACTGTAATATTAAAGCATCAAGGGATGAATTTAAATTGTTCAGACACTTACAACGCCTCGTTTAGTACATTGCACCTATGCGAAGGCGGGGCAGATGACTATAATATCATTAAACAAACTCAAACGTATTGAACCACAAAGCGTCTATTTCAGTCCTGTATGTACCTTGTTTGTTAAGATAAAAATAATTGTCCACAGAACGCTGTAACAAAGCTATCGGCACGAGGAAACAAATTCATATATTCAGTTATCGATGTGTTTTAATAAACAATTTTCCGTTAAATTTGTTATATTATCCTTTATTTGTAGTCTAATTATACACGTTTATGTCGTTTTTCCTGCATTTATCGAACTTGTTTGTTTGTAGTCTTGATTAAGAGCTTTTGATTCATTGCTAATAGGAAATAAATGTATTTCATGTGAATAACCTGTGTAATGGACTTTACCGTTTCTGATTCTTACTTTTGGTGTTCGTTTTCCTTAAAGGTCTGCACTAGCACGTACTGTTTAATTGACGCATGTATAAGAATACAGGTGAATCTTAGGATTATATTGTTTATTCATCACTATTAGTGGAAAACTTCGTATTATGTAAAGTATCTTAACAAATATTCGTACTTAAAGCCCTATTTAAATGCACAATGCAGTTAAAAAAAATACAATTCATTTTAAACCTTATAAAACAAGTGTAATTTTTTTTAATTTAATTGTTGAATATTAATAAATAATGATAAAAAATAGATAAAGGCTTCGGACTCGTCGATGCTAGGAAAAAAAAACATGTGTGTAATTTACATGTGGTAGAAGAAAAAGTTTAAAAAAAGAGCGAGAAGAGCATATGTCTCTCTGTTCTACTGATACCCGAAGGCAAGCGAGACACTGCTCCCACTCTACCCGACACAGTGTTTACTCCCACCACTGTTCGTCACACAAAAAAGTTGCGGCTCAGAATTTTATTATTTCAAAATTATTCAAATTCGAATATTTCAAAGCCCTGCCATAAGAAGTTAGAAAACTGTTTCTAAATTTGCTTAGTTATAATTATGATTAACTAAAGGTCGTTAATAGCAAGTAAACAAAATAATAGGTTGACCAATTAAAAAATAAAAATTACTGAACTGCTCAATCTTCGCTTATTTATAGATAAATTTTATACGTCCTCATCACGTATCCGTTACATTTCATTCATTATTCATACATTAGGCTTCAACTTTTTAATCATCAGTAATTCATTCTTCATTCTTCATTTTTCATTCTTCCTCTGATATAATTTTTCCCAAATTTATAGTAATTAAAAATAATAAAATTTGTAATTAAAACTGTATTGTTTCCTTTTCTTTTATGTAAACAACATGAAGATCAAGGCAATACAAGAGATTTTTCAGAGAGTTGCGTGTTTAGATCACATAAGAACTTCGAGATTTCTGTTGAAGAGATAATTAAGCTGGTCGAGCGCTCGCGCAGATTCGAGTTTGAATTTAAGAACGATATCTTAGATCTTCAGGTTTCTCTTGTTACTTATTCATTTTGTTTTCGTGATATTTCTATAATGTTCTCAAATATTTAATACTACCTTCTGCTCGCGGCTTTGCTCTTAATAATGTAGGGTACTACTATCCCACGGGAACAGTACTATTTAGGGTGAAAATTGCATCTAACAGATATTAGACATACCTCGGGTATAATGGCCACAATATTATATTATAGGACACAATTGCCACGTGACAATTTCAATAAAAATGCACGATTATAGTTCAAGTTATCAGTAATTTCTTTGTTACGTTTCAGTTTAAAAAGTTCAGGATATTATAAACAAGTTTTTGCACGCGACTTCGCTCGCTAATTTTGATCCACCTTTTGGAATCAGGACTGTTTTTGGTTCCTTTTTGGTACTTTTGATGACATATGCAAAACTTCTTGTTGATCGGTAGAGTAGCTGGCGACTGTGAGTTGGCTTATTATGTTCACAAATCTTGATCACTCAACCAACTGTCATGAAATCTTCCATACACATTATCAGGGGTATAAAAAATGGCATAGGGTACCTTTCATCCAGAAACAGTCCCTTGTCCGAACGTTGGATCAGATTTAGCGAGCGAAGTCGCGAGCAAAAACTTTCTTATAATACTTTGAAGCTTCATTTTTTTAATGAAATGTACCAGGTACCTAAGTATTGGCAACTTTAACTTTAGTCTTGTCTTTTATTCTTCTTGGTGTTTGGGTTGTTTTGCGAACCGGTGGTAACTTTGACGTTCATAATTCGCAAGGCCTAAAATGTAATTAAGGTTTTTTTTTTTTGGTTTTAAGTTGTGAATAAAGAGTCTATACTTAATCTTTAGTTCTAGCTATGTGGCAATGTGTCCTATATCGCGACCACTATACCTGAGGCATATCTAACATCTGCTATAGTGGCAAACTTAGATGTGTCACATTCCGCGATCACCTACATTTTACTTAACCAAGCGGTGTGATAAAGTCTGTTCCCAGCAGTGGCTCTGTTTAGTGATGTTTGGAATTAACACCTCTGTTTGTTCATCCCTTAAAAACGATTGTAACGTAATATATTTTATATATATGTATGTTGAAAAGATATACTCGGTCTAGTTTCTTGCCGGTTCTTCTTGATGACTGGGTTGTTTCCGGTGGTAGTTTTGACGTTCATTCTTTTGACGTTCTTCATTTGACGTTCTTAGGGCTTACATTGTATAAAGTATTTATGTTTTTTTTTGTCGCGTGGGTGATAGATTGACGGTCTAGGCTAATACAGTCTACAATACATTATTTTACAATACAATACAATACATATTTAGTATTATAAAATGTATATATAGTTGAAACTTACAAAACGTTGATTTGTTGATAGTATGTTCTAAGAATTATTATTATTTTTTAATGAACAACGGTTTTCCTCAATGGTTTACCTCAACATAGAAATAATTGACAGAAGTATCTATGTAATCATGTGGATGTAATAATTCACACATCATTATTGAGTATTTAATTCATCAACAGGATATTATTTGTTCATGTAATAAGTTTTGAAAATTGAGCATTTTGCTTACATAAATATTATTATTAATTTTTCCTGATTAATTATAACCGAAATGTTTTTCGTGAAGGCATCGTATGATATATATATGTTTCGTACAAATCTTCTAGACGAAATTCTCTAATTGGTAGTAAACCGTATTAAAATTCGTTGTATCGTACCTATAAAACTATCAAGAGCACACACAAATAGATGCAAACAATGACTTATTATTTTATGTTATTTATGAGTTATAATATCATATTGATTTTTGAACTAACACAATTTATTAAAATGCAGTGTTTTAATCAATTAAAATGTTCCTTACTTCGATGTTGTTGTTTGCCTTTCTTTTAATTGGAATAAAGTTTACCAATAAAACCGCAATGTGATAATTGTCTTTGTATTGTTTAGTAAATTTATTACTCACACTTTTTACAGGTTAACGCAGTTCTGACAACAAATCTTCAGTTTTTCTAAATAAAATTGCATTGCAAATATCATCATCTGTACGCGTCAAGTCGTGTCAAGTTGCCATACACTTTCCGATAGTGCGATGGAGGCGGGGCGAGGCCCCTCCTACAAAAGAGCCATGCTTTTGCCAAGACTGGTTCTACAGTTGGAATGGCGATGTTGTCTGGAAGTACAGCGACATCTGTTTTTTAGATTCGAAAACGATAAAACAAGAATATTTATACATTGTTGAGCAATGGTAAATTCAACATGGTAACAAATTTACGAAATATAAATAAAATCGAACTTAATACATTGCTAAATAAATATGTATTTATTTACTACCGTATAGGTTTTAGGATTAAATTAGGCCTATAAAAATGATTTGTCTGTTATTTATACTGGCTAATCACCGAAACGGCTAAATCGACTTTGATGAAAATTTGAATAGTAGATAGAGGTGTTTAGAGTATTAGGAAGCATCTAGGAGCTAAGCAGTAATGGTAGAATCTAATTAAGGTCATTTAAAATTGATTAAAGGGTTCTATGAAGCAAGAAAGTAGTTGCCATGAAATAACAAATCGAACGGAGCCACTTTCATGAGAGCCACGTTGTTCATACCTGAATTATAATTAGTAAAGTTAAAAAAAATAATGTTATAATAATTACTAGCTGACCCGCGCAACTTTGTCTGCGTGAAATCGGTTTACCTACCAGGGGTCTAACTCTTGAAATTGATTTCAATTTGGTTTTGTTTCTGATTCGAAATTGATGTTGATCCAAACTCGAACTAAAAGGGTACTCTTGAACCAAATCGAATCGAGGATCAAGAACGTTTCACGATCGATTCATAACGGCGTCGTTAAGAGTATCCGGTCATAGTATACACACAATACGTCACAGTAAAGTGTTATATCTTTTAGCTTGATTCATAGTTTTTGTAGTGTTATCTACCTTTATAATGCTAGAGTAATGATATATATAAGGTTAAATATTATAAAAATATATCACAGCTATTAAAATCATGCTTAAATAATAATTTTAATATTGAGAACATGTTTTTTAGTCTGTGTCACAGAATAAAGTCTGCCGTAATCTGTGCTTCGGACTGTCAGATTAAATATCAAAACATTGGAATGTTTTACAAAATTATGGGATGTATTTAAATGACTATCGATTTATATTACATATATGTAAAGAAATTATTTAAATTTTGCAAAAGAGAATATTCATGCAATGCGTGTGTTAATATAAAACTTCATCTTTTAGGAACATACATTTAAAGATACCTATAAACATGTTCCATTCTTTAATTAGGTATATTGTACATTTGCCAACTCTTTTTAAAAGTTATATGGTTTAATAAGTATTAACTTTTCTGTCATGTCCGATATCGTGATAAAAATCGTAGCAACTGTGATGTTTCTTAGGTTAAGTGTATTTTTTATGGATTAAGAATATCATACACAACATAGATTATTGAATGTGATGACTATTGCACCAATATAGTATGAAAAGAAATACTTAAAATTCAAACAATAATTAATCAATTTACCATTACAGACATAAACTAAAGTAATATTTTCTGTATGTAGTGTAGCTCTAACATCATTAATAAATACCATATATGAACTATAAATAATGGATTCTAATCTGTGTGCCAATATATTTCACAAATAAAATATCTCTTTTGTAATATTTTTTAACATTAGGAGTTAGTAACACAGTTATATAAACTACTACTCTTGTATAAAGTTTCTATAGATTTATGTCATATACATATATCAAGAAAAGATTTAAAATATGCTAAAGAGAGAATTGTTATGAAGTTATATTCTACTTTTATTAACATATAGCTATTTAGACATCTAAATATAACTTTGCCAGATAATTGGTGTCTTACAATTTAATATCACAGTGATATCAATCATAACCACTTTTATAATAAAAACGTTAGCGACCATAGCATATTTCATGATAAGTGTAGCTTACTTGATTAAGAATATTATACAGTATAGGGATATTGAAGGTGTAGTCTGGAAATAGTTTATTTTTAATCTTATGACATGATATTTTATGTAAAGCTTAAAAATTGTCACAATTAATAAATAAGTTTACCACCATGGATTATATACATACACTTATACACATTCATATACTGTCCCATTGAGCACTTCATAGTTCACCATATAGATGGACTCTCCTGAACTTGATAAATGAGTTTTTAATTCAAATGTAATTAATTTACAAAAATTGTCAATAAAAAAGGGCTTCTTTTGCAATTCTTTATTAATAACAAGAGCTTCTAACACAACTGATCAAACTGTATCACAATTTAAAAAAAACACAGCATATATTTACTATTCACTAATGTTACTGGACACTATGATGAGATAAATAACCTTCAGGAATTTTACTTGTACCACAATGTCTCATAGAACAATTTGGTTATAATCCTTTACAAGATTTTGTCCTTTTTAAGAGATCCAACTCGTGTATTTACTATAAGTGTATTTTTTTATTCTTCTTAGGATGTTACCAGGATCACCTAAAAAAACAATGTATTGTTATTTATTAGTATGATGTTAGAATTTTTCAATAATCTTGAATTAACAATAGTACATTTTTCTACTTATCAATTGTATTTAATAACCCTTTATTGAATGCCTTGTTAATTATTAAATAACCAGGGTGACACATATCTAACTTATATTAGAAAACTATTCATGTTACAAATAAAAAACTTAATTTCTATGAAATAAATTTAAATTTGGCATACATTATGGTACACATACAGATATTAGCCACTTGAAGACCAAACTAAACTTGGTATGGTAATCAAACAAACGAGAGCTCACAACAACTCAACTTAAGAGTAAAGCTTAGTAACATAAGATTTATATAAAACCATTGTTAATTATCTCCATCACTTAACCTATACCCATATAACCTATATTATTTTTATGTATAAATCTTGATTCCTGAGATAAAGGTAACTTTATAAATATTTTATGGTTAGTCCACTTTCTAAACATTCTTTTGAGTTATAAAATCGCCATGATGTTTATCATTCTATATCTTAGTAGCATAAAATAATGATGCAACCAAAATCTGTAAATTACAATCCTATTCCTCATATACTTTTTATCAAATTACATATACCTACACATATACTCACATTTGTGGCCGGCCTTTTATGCCTTTATAGTAGTACCACTGAGAGATTTAGGCTTATTGGCTTAATTAAAGAAATGGAAGAGATGCAAACAAATATACCTACATCTTATGTGAAAACCTAAATGTTACAACTTACCTTGTTATTAATAGAAATATCATCATCATCATGTAGATTTATCCTTGTAGGATATAATAATCCATTTATGAACACTTGAGAGTTTCTTCGAAATCCTTGAGAATTTCAATTTTAATAATCTAGTTGTTATATCGACTTATATTTAGCAAATATCTTCACGCATGTGTGTTTATTTGGTTTGGTATTGCAAAGTGAACGATAATAATGTAGATTTTTAAATAAATATCACAATAAAACATTAAAATAATCTCACTCGATCCTAACAAAGTACCTTTTTGTCAATCGTCTATTTTGACATCTATATTCGATTGAACGACTCGATCCACAGCTGTCAGATTGTGTGAAGAGTACCAATTTTTCGATCCTAACGACGAAGTCGATCCAAGTTAGTTCCTATTTGAACCACAGTACGATTATGCGCTAGTGTTGATTTCAAGAGTACGAAATAGCATGAAATCGACTGATACTCGATTCGATTTAGAACTCGAAAGCGTCAAGAGTAAGCCACCAGTTCTAACCGTATTTGCAAACCCGAAAAATCTTAACAAACCTAGAACCCGATTACAGTGACTCCCACCATTTTCAATTGTGAAACCAATTAATTCAGGGACTCACTCAAACACATACCTAGTTGGTTTAGTAATTTAGACATATGTGGAAGAAATTTTGATGAGGCGGACATAGTGCCATTTGTCATTCAGCAACATCTGTCAGTTAAATTATTTGGATATTGTTCATACTAAAATCGCGAATAAAAAATGGACGGGTGGGGTTTGGAAGGTGAAAACTTGGGTTGTATGTATTTTTTGATGGCAAATAAAAACAATAAAATAAAATTGACAAAAAAATTAAAACAAAAATATGGCTACGGACACCCTAATCACCTAGAGGTATAAAATATACTTTACGATCTATTTTTATACCTACCAAATATATATTTAAAATTTCATATAAAATCGGTCCAACCGTTTCGGAGAAGTTCATAGACTAAAGTCATGACATGGGAATTTTATATATTAGATTTTTAATGGTTTTCCAAGCGGAACAAAAATATCTCTATCTATATTTGTTACAAAATGTTGATGGTTATCATTTTAAATAAGTCTCTTATATAATAGCAGTGATAAAAATTCAAGTTGAATAATATTATCCATTTTAAAACATGTTTCCATTCATCAGGGGGCGCGTTCGATTTGTTGTTCAAACAAATTAGCGGCTGCTTCGACGCCTCGATGGCTCGGATCGTCGCCTCGCCTCGTAGACGACGTTAAGGAGACGTTATTAAGAAATAAATTGGGCGGGAATTGCAGGGCTGACACGTTATCTTTTTTTTTTAATTATAAATATATATATTTACATATTTTCTTATGTAGACAAAATAATAAAGGACTGCCATTGTCCATGCCATATAAAAAAAACTACTGGATACACTTCGATCAATTCTTGTTTACTTTATTTCTTAGATACTCAGTCTTTATCTATTATGCATTCGCTGCTGCTTGCATGCTTCATTTAATGTAAAGTTACTACAGTTTTACGAAACTATAATTTCTACAATGACTTTGTAGTATTTTTTTGCTGTGGAGAAGTGGGGCAAGCGATGTTGTGAGCATGCGCCAGACAACGCAGTCGAAGTCATGGGTATAAATTTGTTTATAATAATTTTTTACAGTGATTTTAGTGTCTTTTATTTTTAACCGTGTGTATAGAAAACCGATGAGTATATTCCGCGAATACTAAGGTACTTTCAGGAGCTCACTGTCATCTCAGTATTCACATCTGTCATACACGTAGTATGTTACGTTCTTTACATAATTCATACATACCATTTTAGTCTTCCTCTACTCTTATATCCCTCCACTTTCATACTTAAAACATTTCTGGTTACATGACTATCTCTCCTCATGACATGTCTATAACAAGCTAATCTATTAATAGTCCTTAACTTTCGAACATATTTGTATATATTCACCAGCTGACTCCCACCTGCTTCTGTGGGTGTTAAAAGATGATAAAGGGTCAAAGAAATCCAAAAAATAAGCCTAGAAACATCTACGAAAAATTCCGCATCGAATGGTCATAGTTCTATGGCTATACGTTCAGTATTTTTCTCGCGATTGAGCCTCAGAAGAACTGCGTTTTCATTGTATATACATATATAGATTCCTAAACTGATGCATTCAGATAACCTTTGATGTTTTTTTATAATCTTTTATTTTAGTGACAACCCTAAAATTCTGAAGCTCGGCCATCGCTACGGCCCGCGCCGCCGCATATAAATTACAGATTTGAAAAGTATACCGTTTCATTTTTCACAATCTGCTAATGTCGATTGACGCGTCGTCAAGTAATGGGGGGATCTGACGTCATTTTAAATTACTCTGATATCAATAAACTTGTTTGAAGAAGGTGATAGACAAAACTAGTTTTATAGAGTGTCATGTTAGATATGTCATTAGCGTGTATTCTTAATTTAAATTGTGATATACATGCCACAAGTTTCCCTCCAGTGAACGTAGCCATCCATATTGTCTATGTCTACAGATGCAGTGTATTGAATGAAGGATATTACTTCTTTAATGTGGTGATAGTCTACTTCAGAATCCAGGTATATCTCTTTATTATATTGTACCTACTCTACTGCGCACAATGGCAAAAATTTTTATTTTGTTTATATCGATTGTTATTTTAATTTTGATACTATCTAATGATTAGGTCGGTTGAAGGCGGACAAGTAAAAGCTCATGGGGAAGTGTATTTACTAATGAAATTTATTTATCCATAATTATAAAAAAGCAATTTTTTTTTATATCATAGGAGGCAAACGAACAGGTGGGTCACCTGATGTTAAGTGATCACCACCGTCCATATACACTTGCAACACCAGGGGAGTCGCAAATACGTTGCCAAACGTGGAGGGGGAGGGGAGATGAGTCTCCGGCGCGCTCACTGACCGAACGAAACGCAACAATGCAAGTACTGTTACTTCAAGTCAGTTTTCTGTGAGAGGGTGGTACTACCCCGGGCAAGCCGACCCATTCATGCTGAAACCAGTAATAACTTCTGCGTGGCTCTACCACCTCCAAGAGTTCGCCATTGTTTGCTCGAAACTATGCGTCGTCCAGTTTCATCACAATATTCCCCCTATCGCTATCATGGGGGATAATAATGTAATTTGAACCATGCATATACAATGCGTGTAGCATACTAAATATATTCTAAATAATATTATAAAGGCGAATTTGAGTTGCTCCCGGCGGATAAAGGAAAACTACATTAACGCGAACGAAGCCGTGGGCAAAGGCTAGTTATGTATTACTTAAATTTTGCTTACATTATTTACGTATGATAACAAAAGTATTTATATTGATACAAATTAATGTAATATTAATTGGTATATTAAGAATATAAATCTGCGTAAACACAATCAAAATATTTTTTATACATTTTATACTTCCAATTAAAAAAAAACAGTTATATGTAATAAGAATATATTTTCGGTGGATATATAAGGTTATTACTAAATTTAATCTGATTTAAACCATCATAAACACCTTTTTCGAAACATCGTCACGTGATCTGCTTAAAATTCAGCGATGACGTTTCCCGCGCGATTTGTAAACATGGCATCACATCCGGCGAGGCCGCGGCGGAAATTCGACCTCCCATCTTTCTGATTTCTGAGTGAGTGGATCGGGAGGGTTATACACGTTCAGAGAACAACAAAGTTTCATTTAACTATTTCGACTGCGTAAATATTATAAACGGAATACATACATATTTTATTATTAGATACGGGTAAAAACACTTCTTTGATCTATCTAAGTAAATATACTACGGCAATGAAACAGTCAGTACAGTCATGTACCGAAATCAAATTTAAGGTTTATTAATTTAATAGTTCATTGTTTATTCTAAGCCTTAATATGGTCTATAATAAATTAAGAGTTAAAATAAATATCGCTATCATCTTGGAATAAAGCCGTATATCGAATAATACATTAACCTGAAGTTCTAACAATAACTTGTCAATATCAAATGTTCAGACTGATTAAAAAGTTTGGCTAAGACTGCACCCGTAAGCCTTTTAATAACGATATATTCAAATCTTTTAAGTACTTCCATTTTAAAGTAGATGTATGTAGTTGGAATAACTTCTGTTTTACATTTCATTTAGATGAGTTTATTTATGGTTTTTAATTTTCTTTCAGTATTTTACATGACTTTAGACAGTACAGAAGGCCAAAATCATATTTACAAGCTCGCTAAACAGCGTAACTGGAGCAACAGCGATCCTGTTAGGTGTAAAACCATCAAAACTCTAAATGGTGATCTGTTATATAGAGATTGGGACATTATAACCGCGTGGCAACAATATTACGAACAGCTATTGAACCCTCATCAAGCTGCTAACCAATGCCCAGAAGTGGAGAAAAATTTAGGGCTCATACCTCCAATACATCCGAGTGAAGTTAAGATAGCCCTAAAAAAGATGTCCAATAAGAAAGCCATCGGACCTGATGGTATCCCAGTGGAAGCTTGGAAGTCCTTAGAAGAGCGAGGAATTGTACTGCTCACTGACCTTTTCAACTGTGTGTTATTCTCTGCCAAAATGCCAGATGCTTGGAGATTGAGCACTATAATTCCAATTTACAAAGGAAAGGGTAGCAAGTACGAGTGTAACAGCTATCGTGGAATCAAGCTTTTGAGCCATACTATGAAGCTCTATGAGAGAGTGATCGATAGCCGCTTAAGATCTGAGTGCTCATTATCTAAAAACCATTATGGCTTCGTGCCTGGCTTGTCTACCATCGATCCAATGTTCGCTCTAAACACGATTGCTGAGGAGTATCGTGCTATACGCCGACAGATGTACATCGCATTTCTGGACATGGAAAAGGCATTTGATCGTGTCCCGAGGGATACCATCTGGTGGAGCCTTCGAAAAAAGAATGTCCCCGAAAAGTATATAAACATCATTGCCGACATGTATAGGGATGTGAGATCTGTGGTACGTACAATGGTGGGTGAGACGAAACCGATACCGGTTATGGAAGGCGTCCACCAAGGCTCTGTACTGAGTCCCTTCCTGTTTTGCTTGGTCTTGGATTCACTCACCGAAGTAGCGCAAAACCTAGCAGCGTGGACTTTTATATACGCAGACGATGTAGCTATCTGCACTGAGAGCCGTACTGAGTTACAGCAGGCACTGTTGGCATGGAAGCACCAGTTACGGGCCGGCGGCCTAATGCTGAGTGTTGCAAAGACCCAGTATATGTCGATTAATGCACCAGATACCAGCGACAATACTCCAATTTCAATCGATGGACAAATGGTCAACTCCTGTGACGAATATAAGTATTTGGGGAATTTAATTGATAGGTCTGGGAACATTGATGGCAACATTCAGCACCGGATAGCCGCAGCTTGGCTTAAATGGCGAGAAGTGACTGGCGTTACATGTGACAGAAGAATGCCTGTTAAACTCAAGGGTCTTGTCTACAAGACCATTATAAGACCTGTCCTCATGTATGGCAGCGAAACGTGGGCTGTGAACAAAAAGAACACCCATACCATTCAAGTTGCTGAAATGAAAATGTTACGGTGGATGTGCGGCGTCACTCGGCTCGATAAAATCCGCAACGAATACGTGCGAGGCAGCCTAGGGGTGCGCGACATTGCCGACAAGATACAAGAAAGTAGGCTGCGATGGTATGGTCACGTAAAGAGAAAGCCACCAGACTACGTGGGAAATTTGGCATTGCAACTGTCCATTCAGGGTCAGAGATCCAGAGGCAGGCCCAAAACAAATTGGAAGGGTGTAGTGCTGAAAGATATGAACGAGTGCGAAGTTTCCGAATGTGATGTCATGGACAAAGCGAAGTGGAGAAGAAAAGTAAGGAAGGCTGACCCCACCACCATGTGGGACTAACAGCCAGGAAGAGAGAGAATTTTCTCAGTAATTTCTTAATTTCTCGAGACCGTGTACTTGAGATTGGTTATCGAAATGATAATATATAAAAAAACTACGTGTATGGTAATACGTAGCGACGTATTATTGCTTTACCGTATTATTAATTATTATTGACGTATTATTGAAGCCTACATGACTTTGTTTCAAAAGTCTAAAAATAATAATTTCTCGTCAATTATTTCATTTCTAAATATAATAATGACCCGGTTAGTCCTTCATTTAAGGAAAATATTGGACCATAAACAATGAGTAGTTAAATCAATACTTCTTATACTATTATTACACAGTGGTAATGTCTGTTTGTTTGTAAGTAATATCCGGAACAACGAGCCCGATGCTTGATTTTTTTAATCGACAGAATGCTATATTTTCCTGTAATAACTATTTTATTATTATTACATTTTATATTATGGATAATACGAATGACTTCCTGATGTGGGCGGTTCTAATTTATGATATTATTGGAAACGAGTTCCCTTTTTTTTGTAATAGGTAATGTCTGGAAATACTAGTTCGGAACTGAAAATGTATTTACTAATAGTTTATCATTTACATATAAAAGCCCAAAACACACAGTCTCGAATAAAAGTAGCGCTCAAAACCGTTCCGCAAAAACTTCCCAATATACATACGTGGTTATATGATAAACTTATGATTTTGCAAATTCGACATTACTTGAATGATTTAAAGTTGCTTTTACAAGAACGCAAGCGACGCGAGACTATTTGAAATGAGTTCATAATCCAAAATTATGCACGCATCTTTGTATGCCGGCTGTGAGACGTTAGGTGTGCATCTTGGGTTTTTGTATATCAATGTAGTTTATATTCTCCTTGTGACACGTAGCTATACTATTTTGTTATTAAGTTAAAGTCTAAATCTTGCGAATGAATTTGCGAGTGTTTGGAAGTTATTCTATTATATATGATAGGGTATAAATTCTGTCTATTTGTCGGAAGTAATCATCGGAACTGTCGGTCCGATTGTGAAAATTCTTTCACACATAGAAAGCCGCGATATTCCCGTGTGACAGACTATACTTTATTAAATATTCAACAATAATTAACGCGTACGAAATTACGAGCGGTCGCTATGAAGCTAAATAAGAGAAGGTTATTTATAATCACTGAAATAAAATCTCGTAACAATTTCATTTTCCTTCCAAGTTTTAGGAAAAATACATTTTCGTAACAAAAAAAAAACGTAGTTAAAGTAATTGAAAAAAAAAAACGGTCTAATAATTCATACCTTAATATCGTCGCAATTTTTGTTAATGCTACACCCAACAACGTTGCAAGAGAGGTTTGTAATTAAAAATAGATTTTTTTGTTCTTAATGACTTCGTAGAGACGGGTAGGAATAATTCTAAATGATGTTTTCCTTGATTACACGTTTACGAACAACGGGTAAAGTTAATGTATGGAATGATCGACGATTGTGTTACCTACTTGGATTTTTTCGACTCAACGTAATTTTTCTGCGACACGGGTATTTAGAACGCACGTTTAACACATATTACGTATTAGGAAAATGTTAATATTTGATATATTTTTATTGTAATATGTAATTTCCATATATACGCTTATACCATTATAAAAGGCACGACTCTCTGACTGTCCATCCATTAGCCTGATTATAACACAAAAACTACTGAATCAATTTACATAATTATTTTTATAAAATTGTAGGCTTTTTAATTTGCTCTACCGCATTCTATGCTCGGATCCTTCTTTGTGTTGAATACGGTAACCATCTCAGTAATCTCCTTTTACATGTAACTCAGCAATAATAAATATACTGCGCCAGTGTGAAGCCGCGGCGGGTGGCTAGTATAGTATAAAACCGAAAATACGTCTGGGTCAACGTTTGTCATCCTCCTCAGTCAGTTTGTCAGGCTCCTATTGGCTAAAAATCTACTGCCGCCTAGCGCATATTCGTGGACCAGGGATCCGGGGTAACGGAAGCAAACTCCGGGACCCTGGTCACGCGCTCAGATTGCCCGCTGGTGGCAGTACGGGGATCATCTTCTTGTGGAGAGACAGAGCTCTCCTAGGCCTCATTTACAAGCTGCGGCTATCCCGTGCTTCTTCGCCACGGGACGTTTTTATCGCCTAGCGTAACAGGCTGGTAATAAATAATGTTTAATAAGTATCAAGTTATTTGAATATGATTTGAAATAAGTAAAAAAATGAAAGAACTTTAAAGTATAATCAATCATTACAATACCAAATACATCATAATTATTATAATGTTTTTTTTACTTTATTTTTGGCAACCAATCTTTTAGATTATTACTGCCATTGTCGAGTAGTTTAATAGTATTACAAGTTCTTCTTGTATTTTATTTTTGACAACCAATCTTCTAGTAGACTATTACTGCCATTGTCAAGTGAGTATCGATGTTACAAGTTTCTTGATATAATTACAATGAAGTAACAAGAAAGCATCTCAGAATTCATGGTCCGTGGTATTATTTTCCTTTCACTTCACTTATGCACAATAAACAAACTATATTACATAAAACAACACCAATTTTACACAATATAGAGTCAAGTAACACAAGATTTGGAATAAAATATAAAATCCACTACATGACAGGCCAAAATCCCGCCAAAAACTCTATTATAATGTTTGTCGTCATGCGATCTTTTACTTGTCATCTAATTACCGCTATTACTGTTGTAGTTATTTCTAGCTACAAAATATATTTCTTTTTAATTACATCATAATGCTAAATTAAAACCACGTAGTAAGGAAATCTTGTGTATATTACGAGATGTTTTTATGTCATAGGGCCATTGAACACTCGTCCTTGTCGCTTACTGTAATTTTCAAATCTTCAGTGTTCTAAGAAATCTGTCCCTACTTATTAGGACTTCTCTATATGTTTTTGATAATTAAACTATATTTCATACTAAGGGAAATTTTATATGGGATATGCGGTGAACTATTAAACATTTACGAATAAAAATAAAAACTCGCAAAAATCTATCATGCTAAAAGTATGTACGTAAGTTCTCTACATCTGTCTCTTTCTTTGGCATTTCATTGAACCTTCTTGTCATCCACGGACCGGTCCTTTGACCTTTACGTTGCCGGTTTTATTCACATGTTACAATAAAATCATCATATGAAAGAGTATGAAGTAACACAAAACACAGTAAAACACAATACACAATATTTTCGGTTACATCATACGCGTATTATTTTCTTTATAATCAGGAATGCGATACCAAACTATTTTTCAAATTATTCACACTGTCATAAATACTGTGTTAATTGTACAGAACCAAAGAAAAATATTTGTAAGTTATTCATGACCCTTGTTTATTGATATAAAGGTTTCGAATGTCCCTTACATAAACCTTCGTTGACACAAAATCTTACATCACTGCGACAAAATTACACATATCACCTCCACGCACGTGCACGCATACACGCTTACACATGCAGGTGGAAGGGTTTTATTTTTTCCCCTTATCAAACTGAAATAGTTTAGAATATTATCCGATACGAAATGTATATAAGGGTTGTTGAGGTATGTATGCTTGGTACACATATATGTTATCTTAGGTTAGCTTACATAGGTCGCGAATTGCATGTATCAGGCAACAGCCAAAGCCGAGGTGTGCCGCGCACCCTTGAGCTAGTTGTCAAAATAAAAACGGCTGAGTGCCTTAAGCGCTCGCCTTAGTAGTCCGGTGAAGCTGTTAAGACCTTGCTTTGTCAATAGCGTAGTCATTCGAAAAAAAAAAAAAAAAACTTCGTTGACAGTTCTAGTTTCGATAACTAACACTAGTTTGTCACAATGACATTGGCGGATGCTCTCGCGGTGCTAAAATAAAGAAGTAATTAAAAAAAAGTGATAATAGAGACGTGAGATTGCTCGCCACGTCACGTAGTTGCAAAGCCATTTCACTTATCACATAACACACCACGTCTATATGAACCGGTTTTAACAGAAGGCAGAATCAATAACAGCAAAGAGCTCAACACGTTCAGTAAACTTTTTAATCTGTTCGCACAATTCAAATGCGGCACATAATGTGCGAACTGCGAACGGAGTTAAACAATGGTTAAGCTCAGTTTAGCCGGGCTTAAACAGACGAAGTGGGGTATCTCTTGTATTGTGTTCAGCATATGGAAAGTTTGAGGAAACGCTCGCTGTTTGAACTGTTTTTTTTTCGTTTCTTTACGTTTATGAATTGATTCTGGAATTATAAGTATTCCATATATGAAATAAAATGTAAACTAATTGTGAAATAAATGATAGATTTAGTGCCTACTTGGCAAAATAATTACCATATGTGTATAATAATAATGTTCTTAGATCAAATAAAATACAATGAATTAATTTTTTTTATAACATTTACACGTGGCAATCATTTTGCTGTCATAATTCAAGAATTAATAATGCTTATCATCTCTATTGTTCTATATTATACTACCTTAGCTCTTGGCTTCGCTCGCCTTAATGTAAATTTTAAAAACAAAATACAACCCATGTTACTCACCGATAATGTGGCTTTTTGTAGGTGGAAGATTTTTTTAAACTGTTTAGGTATTTTTTTAGTTTACCCGTTACAAACAAAAAATTAAATCTTCTTTCTTAACATTAGTAGTGTAGATATAGCAGAGACAATATCTTTATCTGTTTGACTATTCAACAGTGTAGAGATATTTCGAGAGGCAATTAACGTATATGATAAGTGATTCTATTTTTCAATCGTAGATATCTTCTCTGGCCAAGTTTTATGATAAATTTTGTTAAATTAAATTATATTATTACGTATTATTAAGGTATATATTATCATAATATATATGATTATAATGATGATTTCTAAAGTAAACAATTTTTTATATGCACGCTAATTTATACTTAAATATACTAGGATATTATTCTTTAATGATTACAGTTTCACATGAACGTTAGATTGTTGAGTGATATTTATTTTGAAATATTAACCACGTAAAATTTGATGACAATATAAATTACGTAACAAAAATCATCAGTCACTGTGGCGACATCTATCTGAAATCCGTCCGAGCGAGTCGCGTTACGGCGCCCGGGAAATTAACCCCAAGTTCGCGACCAGCATAGAAAACTCATGTTTTTATTATGTCTCTCTAATGTTTGGAAGCCGGGACGGGCAACTAATAATTTGTGTAATTTTGATTTTTTTTTCTCGAACTGATTACGCTATTGGCCTAGCAAGGTCTTAACAGCTTCACCGGACTACAATGTAATTTTGATTTATGCATAATCATGTGCATTAGATTTTATCAACAAACATAACAGTTATGGTAATATTACGACGTTGTAAATGAAGTTGCAAAGATCCTTGTTCTCAATATAGGAACGGGTAATATTTATCATGACCACAACAAAAAATCAATACAACAACAATATTAATATTACTTTTTTTGCAGTTATAAGTAATAAAACTGTATACGCGGTTATATATAATAAGTTATAGCAACTTTCAAAGATACAAAATATTCTCCATCCATCTAAAGGTTTGAATATATTTAAAATGCACTTCGGCCTCAATAAAATCTTAATTTAAAGATATTATAAATGTATTTACATTTACTAGTGGGCGCCCATTGGTCGACATTCGACCATAGTTCATTGATTTTTTAAAGTTTGAAATTTATTAGTGTTCTTTTGTCAACTTACTTCTATAATCAAAGGTTTTTTTATCATGGTTACTCAGTTATTATAATAATAGTTCTATGTTATAATATTGTTATAATATGTTATATTAAAATTGTTGAATGTAGAACGAAAAAGGGTAATTGGAACGTAAGAGTAAAATAATACATAGCAACCTTTTTCACAACCTTTTTTGAAGTCCTTTATTGACAGATGTCAAAATGTCTTTTTTATTTACATGCGTTTATTAGGGTTAATTTCATTGTTGAATGTAGAATGAAAAAGGGTAATTGGAACGTAAGAGTAAAATAATACATACAGTCGAGCATAGCAACCTCCTTCACAACCTTATTTGCAGTACTTTATTGACAGATGTCAAAATGTCTTTTTTATTTACATGTGTGTATATGTTGTGTAAAATTGAAGCATTAGTGTGAGTAATGCATATTATAATTAATTTCATGTACTTCTAATGCATTTTACATAAAATAAATAGCTTTCTGCACTTCTCCTCCATATAAACTTTAACTATGCCAAATTTCACGTTCATCCGTTCGCCCAATTCCGTTAAAAAGGGATACAAAGTTTAGGCTTCACGTATTAATATATATGATGATAATTTATTTTACATGTGAAATGTTGTTTATTAATAACTAGTATGCGTATAAATTTCTAAGCTCTTGTATATTATACATTATAGTTTTACATGTTAGTAAATTACAAAGGTTACAACTTCGCTATTTTAATGTTAACAGAATTTAACCGTTAATTGTAATAGGTTTTGTAACAAAAGTTGCGGGAGTCATAATGACTACCGACAAAAGTTAAAATTCAAGACAATAGAATACCTATGTTCTTTTTGAAATGTTAAATCGATTATAGTCTGAAATATTTAAATTTTGAAAATAGTTAATTGAAATTATTAACTTAGTCTGATTGTAACATCTGTTGACACTCCCAGCAATAATTATATATACAAAACTTATACAGAGCATCAAATAAAGGATGTACAAGTTCTATACAAAATATCAATATTACATGTACATAGGTCGCTATAATACGCGTCGCTCTTCTGGAGCAAACACAGTACGTCATGAGACTGGTCACCTGATGGTAAGTCATCACCGCCATCCGTAGACACTAGCAACACATGGGAAGTTGCAAGTGCGTTGCCAGCCTGTGTTTGGGGGGAGGGAGGATTGGGGGGAAGAGGAGATGGGCCTCCGGCGTTCTCACTCACCGAACGAAACGCAACAATGCAAGTACTGTTACTTCACGTCGGTTTTCTGTGAGAGGGTGGTACTACCCCGGGCGAGCCGACCCATTCATGCTGAAACCAGTAGTAGTTTCAGCGTGGCTCTACCACTTCCAAACACGTTTTGGATACGTTTACAAAACTTATTGTACTCTTTAAGTACAAATATTGCTATATGTAACGCTTATCGGCTACCATAAAACCTGTTTAATAATCGACTGTTACAAATTTGTGTCATAATCGTCTAGTACCAAAACATAAACAAAAAAATAATGTTAGTAAAATCCAAGTATACATATTTTGTTTTCATATAAAATGTAGAATGCTTATTATATAGTGAGACAGTGGTCTCGGCGGTGCCGTGGCGATAACGTTGCGATAGCGCTGCGATCACGTTACGTTATCGCCCGTGTCACATTGTTCGATATCAAGACGTGCACTTTCACTCGATAGACAGGGCTGTCTTGTCGTTTGCTTCAAGTACTTTGTAGAACATTTTAACCGAAATTCTCTTATTATGAAGGTATGCTTACAAAAGCAGGTACAAATACAATAAGTACGTATACACGTACAACCGTGTAATATGTAAGAAAACAGTAAATTACTCGAATTTATCTTACTATATTTTTATTGTGCTGAAATTTATTTTTTTCTGGTCTATTGGTTTTGAAATTCTCATGCGCAACCATTTTGTTTGATGAATAGTGGTGGGGGTAAACACTATCGGGTAGAGTGGGAGCAGTGTCTCGCTTGCCTTCGCTTTTTTCTTGAACTGTCTACGCTGTTGACCCGGCAGGGTCTTCACAGCTTCACCGGACTACCGCTCGCTTGCCTTCGGGTATTGGTAAACAGTAAGACATACGCTCTTCTCGCTTTCTTTTTGAAAGCTCCACATCTACCGCGAGTTCATACACTTTTTTTATCTTAAAAATAGCGTGAGCCTATTAGGATCTCACTACTGGAGCCCGTAGGGGAAGAGGAGAACGTATGAACAGAATCACTATGCCAGCAAACGACCTATTGGTGATATCAAATTCCGAGATCCACAGTTGTATATATTTTCTTAGGTTCAGAATTCGTCACTATGTTTTGCATCACGTCTCGCTCATGGTGTGTTACCAATTAAAAGTAGAAGAAATCCGAAAATATTGTTGATACTTCAAATCGATATTTCATCGTCTATACGTTAATATATTACAGGTATATATAAAAATGTTTATAACTGCTTGTATTTATTCATTCATTATAATGTTCTATTAATTAATGAGTATATTAAAAAAATCAGCCTCGAGCACCTACGCTATAAATTAATGTTTTTAGTAATGCTTTTTACAGTGTATTAAAACATTAGGTGTCGGTTAAGGATTCAATTCATTTATCGAAAAAAGCACGGTCCTCAATAACTCATGCTTAATGGAAATAAAAAAATAATTTTCAGTGAAACATTTCACACATAAAAGCTCCAACACTCCAAGAAGTTATTTGCGTAATGCATAATTATATCATAATAAATAATTGTTATGCATATTACTTAAGCCGGATGATTTTAGATATGAGATAGCGAATCTGCACCAACCCTGTATAAATGCAGTCGTCGATGCAACTTACACCCGATAGAGCATTGTCCCCGATAAAGTTGTTGTTCGACAGATAAAGTGAAAGCAGATATCGACGGTCGCACTTATTTGTAAATACACTTTAATTAGCCACGCGATAAGACGGGGGTGACCTTTATCTTGATGTGGACGTACCTCATGAGTTCACTAGCTGTTCGAAGATGATTTAAGATTGTGTAAATTCTTCTTGTATCTCAAATATTTTAAGAGAGTTATGTAATTACTTTAATTGTTTTTGTCAATAATTTCTTTCATCGTATATTGGTTTTAATTTGTGAATTCATTGTTGGTGATGTTAATTTTTAATTTCTCTCAATATTGTCTCTAAATTTTGCCAAAATAAATATTCCTTGTTTAGTATTTTTGTTGAACATGTCATCTTTGAATTAAATAATATTGTCGGAGTTTAGTTCGATATGATGGACCAAATTATCGTGTAAAATATTACTTTGACCAAAAAACATTTAAAAAGAAAGAAAGTTATTACAGCTAAGTTTCATTATTATTTCCCGTATACGAATACAGAATCAATCTCCATAATTCCCAGATTAACACGTAAATATAAAGAGTTAGTTAAAGAGGGGACCTCGGATAAATATATCACTACTCCACCTTCTCAACTTATTAAGAAAGACTATACTCTGCTATCTTCATGATAAAAAAATCGAATGTAACTAAATAATATGCTCGTTTAATTTGGTCTTGTTGTTAATATTTAAAGTAACAATAATGATTCTAATTTAATAATACATTATAGTTAACTATATGCGTAATTTGTTCTTTAATTAACCCAACATTAAACCTTAAATTTATTCCTATTTCTTGTATATTGTCTGAAACTGTTCTCTTAAATATTTTCATTTCCTACAACTGTCCTTTTCATTTCCTATAACTATCGTATCTACTTTATATACTTTAATTTTTTATCTAAGAACAAGTGAGTGACCTGCTCTTAAGTGATCACCACCGTCCATGGACACTAACAACACCAGAGGAGTCGCAAGTGCGTTGCCACCCTTTGGGGGGAAGGTTGAGGAGAGGGAAAGGGAGAGGGGAGAGGGGAGAGGAGAGGGGAGGGAAAGGGAGAGGGAGAGGGGAGAGGAGAGGGGACGGTGATGGGCCTCCGGCGCTCTCACTGACCGATCGAAACGCAACAATGCAAGCACTGTTACTTCACGTCGGTTTAAATCTGATCTAGATCTACATTAACAAGATCTGCATTAACGCGAACGAAACCGCGAGCAAAAGATAGTAAGGAAATAAATTTCATCTTATTTATTAAAAAAAAGGAATATATTTGTTCTACATACAAATAATCGATATATAATCTGATAAATTGTGATGAAGAAAATTAAATCAAAGAATCATTGTGATAAATTACTAAAATAATCATCGGAATATTTAAGGGGAGGTCGTTAGAGGGTGTAAAAATTGTAATATCGTTCGGCGTGATCAGTTAAGGCGGGGAATAAGTGTAATGGCGTATAAATCAGTCGGTATCAATGTTACGCCGGCTCTGTCAATAGCTGTGAGGTGGGTCGCTACTAAAGAATGTTGTGGATCTCTTACGTGTTAAATATTAATTTTATTTTGTTGAGTTATATTGGTATGCTAAAATAATATTCAGTAATAAATAAATTCGAGAAATGAAATATACAATATTTCAAGCACGGTTGTTACTAGATGTTTAGCAATATGTTTTGAGATTGGTCGGTAAAGGTTACACAGACATCTTGTTAGCGTTACGTTCATTTTTTCACTCACAGAGCCATCTCATTTTCCTTACATACACGTTTTATGGCAAAACCCATGAGACTGAATAATCAACTTTGCTAGAAATCGGTGTCACTCTTCATTCAGTATAGATACATTTAAATCTAACTATATTCGTACTATTTAAAAATACGAAAATATAATAATCTACCTGCCGTAAAAAGGTTAAATTAAATATTTATAAAGTTACCATTGATTTTAATGCTTTATTCTATTACATAAATATAACCTTGTCAAGTGTCAAACTGTGGTGCCAAATATTTGAAGTAATAATTAAACAAAGTATTATATTATACAATGGAAGATAGTTTACCTTGAAAATTTATTTATATACATTTTTAATTGTTAGTTAATATAGTTTTATATTATTTATAAAATATATTATTTTTCTTATTCTTTGTTTTAATAACTACGTATAAGATGCACCACTATATTTATATATAATACCAGGGTTACATCATAATTTAAGTAGAGATAAAAGAATATATTGCCGAACAATAAACAATATAGGGATGACAAAATCACCAGACTGTTAAACAAACTATGATTATATTTCTTTGTAAAGTGATTTCATTTGTGACTACATCTTGCTCAGGTAAGAATACCAATCTTATTTTGCGTACAACCAATTCAACAAGAATTCTAACTTTTATACATATTATTATAAGGTTTAATAATATCTACAAAATACAATTTGTCACGTCCATAATATTCTAGCGGCGTATGGAAGTCCATTATCGAGAGTCGGAGATTGAGCGGATAAGGTCCATAATTTGCAATAAATACAAGGGCGGCCGGTGTCAGCGAACGCGTCTTGTTGCTTGTTGATTTGTCTGTTTGTACATGTTCGAAAAACAGATGATGATTTTGATGGTTGTCAATCGTTTTCAAATTTTTCTACAGATTGACGGTTAATATAAAGTTTGATAATGATTAGAGTGAATGTGGAATTGTAAATTTAGTATCAATGTGTTTAAAGCTCTCATGCGAACAAACGTAAAATTGAATGTTTGCTTTGGCGATAAATAAATAGTATTACTATTATTATACATTGTCCAGAAAGCATTGCATTCCGTGCATGATTATATAATATATACTTTTTTTTAATTTACTTTAGATTATATTGAAAACTCTTAGATTTTTTAAACCTTAAACACGTAGAAATAGAAGGTCAGTATGGAAATTATTATTATTAATTCTAGCAACAATGTAGGAGAGTGATAGAGAGAGATATTGATGTTTTAACATGAACATAGATAAACCTGAATTAACATTCAGAGATAAGGGTTTATGTATGAGCATATTTTGTAGCTCTCCGTGTACTCTGTACCGCAGATTATATAATATTTATACAGATGTGACATACGTTTGAACACCACGATTTCTTTTCCAGCATTTACTATGAGTGTATTTTCTCTATTAAATGTTTCTTTGACTTTGTAGTTTGGAATTCACAAACTTGCCACCATTTGGAATTAAAACTGTGTAACAAAATTAGCTACTGCCGTCGTACATGGGACCTAAATTGACACCAGAAGTTTGAGTGGAAACTTTATTCTAATAACAACTATTTATATTTATCATAAGAATCAACAATACTAACATAAAATAAGAAGCTAAATACATACATGCAAAAACTTAAAATTATGTAAGTTATTTTTATTTATTTATTTGTATATATTGTTATGAAAAAAACTGGTCAAAACAAATAACAGGTAGAAAAAGGTACATTTCAAAATAAATAAGCAGAGGGAAAACACTTAGAATATCTTCCTTCTCTTTTTCTCAACGGAACTTTCTTTTTACTTTTATTTGGTAGACACTGGCGAGCTTTAGTGTTTTTTTTTTGGAAAAAGTTCGTTTTCTACCCTTAAGAAAGTTAAAAAATAATTCAAGTGAGTTGGTAATCAAATCTTAACTCTGTGCACATTAAATGAATAACCCCTCATGAGGGGTATACTATTGCGCAGTCTTGTATGTAAGCTCTTGGATAAAGTAATTAATCAATAAGTATCCTAACTTGTTAAACTTTAGTACAAATAAGTTACGAGACAGCATATGTAAGTAATACGAGAAATTTGAGGTTCGTATCACAACGGTTATAAATAATTGGTGTGTTCCATCTCCAAGTTATTTAATCTATGAATCGAAAAGATCAATAGTAATAAAATTTGTCTCTCCTCGCAGTTATTGTTAGTACATGAGTCCGTTCTACACGATAATTTGCATTAAACACCTGCTCACTTTAGCGTGAAGGTAACATATTTGCTGCATTCCATATAAAACTAGTTTCGCTTGCATTTTTCTTAGTGTCATAAGTGTGATTGTATCGATGTATAATTTTATGGTTTATGTCGCATTAATTTAATTGGTAAATTAGTCTTTTTATAAATATTTTCTAGAATAAACACCGCGTATAAATTTATTTAAAGAGTTTCCCACTGAGTAGAATGTTATCAAATCCGTTGAATGTGTATTGACGTCAAATGGTTTATGAGAAATATTATATCGTAGAAATGTCTTGAAATATTATTGTCGGTTGACGATGAATTACAAGCCTTTGATTTATCATAGCAAAATAAGTTATATATAAAAATAGGTTACAGGAAATTATTTTTCCTTGGGTTTAGGAGAGAAACTACGCACATTTAAATAGTATGTAGTTGAAGATGAATTATAGCAATATTTACCATCCTGACATTCAGTCGTAGTGTAAGTTTATATTTTAATGGCTTTCTCATTTTAGTATTTGATTTACATCTATTGCTGTAGTATCTATAAATGAAGAAAATATTTGAAATAAGGGACATAACAATTTTCGTAATAACCGATTATTTACATCTCATTTGTATATTTATAAAAGGTTAATAAATATATATTTAACTATTTGACATGAATATCTATTGCTATGAGCCACATGCGAACGTAGTCCAGTGAAGCCGTAAAGACCCGTCAAGCAAATAACGGAGAGTCAAGTCGTAAAAAAATCAATGGGGGAAAAAATATTTATCTGTAAAATAAGTGAAATAAAAACTTTTGAAACTTGCGGTTAATTGATTACTCTATTTATTTACAAAATTAACAAAATGGCACATTACTTTTAGTCCCAAATTACCATTTTTAATGTTTATAGATAATGTTTGCGGGGTGGTAGGGTTAGGTTCCGACTGGGTCGCGACCACCATGCATATATGCAGACACCCACGCCAACCTCACCTGCACGTGGTGCACACTGCTGAATAACGAACGAGGCAATGGCGAAAGCGGGGTATAAGGTTTTACAGCCTGACTGGGTCGCAACCACCATGTATATGGCGAAAAAGCCCGTCATACTGATTCGCTTCTGCGGGTCGCGTTTCGGGATCAGCCTGTGCATATCCAGCTTTTTCCAGGCCGGCATGACAACGGCGACCGGCGATGGATAGTGTGTCACTCGGTGTAAGAGATGTTCTAGTGTTTTAATTGCCAATAATAATAGCAGTTTTAATGTTAAAGAGTATGGTTATCGAAATATCAATGGTTAAGGCTTTTGTATTAGCTTCACGTAGATATAACACCTTAAGCATTACTCTATCTAAAGTAAATCTATAATGGCTTTAAACAAGGTTTGTATGTAGTTTAGGTAACGCCACGTGCCTTATCGTCGCGCGATCGAGTTACACACTAGATTACATAGTTGCCGGCGTAATCTACGGAACGCGCTCGTAATATGTTACATTATTGAATATAACGTTTAGTTACGTAACAATGTTGTACGCGATTTGCTGCCAATGAAAAAAATGGCTATATAGATATGATTTTGAAATGATTACGAATAATTTATTATTCGAAGTAAACAGTTATTTAGAGACAAATTAATATCTTTTATTTATTTTGAACATTACGCAGTAACAAACCGGTTTACAGTTAATCTTATTAGCTATGCTATATATATAAATATAAATTTCAGTAATCAAATTTTTATTAATAAAAAATTATATAAATTTATGACATCTTTATCTCCACATCAATTACATACTTATAAAGCTCAATAAGTGTAATTATTTATTAATGTTTCAATTAACTTTGTTGGATCTATAAAACCGGTTAAATGTATTAAATTATTCCGACAGCACCAATTCTCAGATAAAAATTAAAAACGCATTTATTAAATCTTTGGATTACAGCAGTAATTGATCGATGGTAGCTTTACCTGGCACCGCGTCTACTGATGTATGTACAAACCCGATAATGAGCCTCTATTTTCGGTGAAAACGCTATGACGAAATAATAGCATAGTGGTGTAGGGCGTTTTCTCACGTCACGCCAGGTCGCCTAACAATTTCAGGTTGAAAATCTGATACAAAGAACCTGTAGGTATGTTTCGGCAGAGGCACTCGAAGGATAATTAGAAGGCTCATTTATAGTTTACTGCATTCATCATCATGTGATATATTTATTATAAATTCTGAAACTTAATACGCTGTATTTATAAGCGAAAACAAAAGAATAACTTACAAAAAAGTAAAACCATAATGTCGAACGGGCTAAAACCAGAGACCATTATCTATTACCAGACAATTACACCGATCACAGATCTCCGGTCCTCTGATACACTAGGTCTCTGCCCCGCGGCCCCCTCGTCCCGGGCACCGGGGCCGTGGGGGCGTCCTTATCAGCAATTCTCGCACCATTAACCCTTGCGATACAGTCCGCACTCCATGTAGAGGACCTACGCACCAACTTCGATGTAATTGATAAAACAGGTGAATGGACGCGCCGAATGTTAAACGGATACGGCAAATAATTTCAGGTGATACTTTTATAATCAGAATCTATCTTCTATACATAAATAGCTAGTGGGGAAACGGTTAGGAACAACTCCCTCCTCTGCTTCTCAGCTGATTTTCTTCATTATTTTTATGTATTGACGAGCTTTAGTGTTTTCAATTTAAAAAGTATTTTGAAGCAAAACTTCTTTAGGTACGACTAGGTATCTGGACGATAATGCAACGGAAGTCCGTTACGGAAATATGGCGTTACGTTTTTAAATATTTTTGGTTTTGTCTATAAATTGTTTAGAAACAAATTAATACAATAGAATTAATTATGTATATATAGGTGCGCGACCGTGCTGCCATCTGGTTTCAATGTAAGTAAGTAACACATTAAATTAAAGCTTCATGATATGAAATGCCATCTATCAGCTAATTTGGAACTTAAATAACACAGGAAATATTATTAGCAACTCTTTGTTATAAGGCAAATAAAATATAGAAAAGTAAGAACAGATTACTATGATTAGTAACGAATTAAATTAATTATTATTTAGTAGAAGTCGCCATCTCTTATAACGCCGAAGAAGTTGTTTCAATCGCGGGTGACGGTTAAACGCACTCATTTTTTTTCTAGGATTGAAGTTATATTGCACGAGCATCGTGTATATAGGTAAATAGACTAAGATGTATCAATCGCTACATAGTATAAAACAAAGTCACTTTCTCTGTCCCTATATCCCTATGTATGCTTAAATCTTTAAAATTACGCAACGGATTTTGATGCGGTTTTTTTAAATAGATAAAGTGATTGAAGAGGAAGGTTTATATGTATAATAACATCCATTAAATAGTGGAGAAATACTGTTATTTTTGAGGTTTCTAATGTGATGTCGTAAATAATTACATAACCGATTCGATGTAGACGAAGTTGCACGGGTCAGATAGTTTAGTATATTTTTCTGCTCTTTTTCTCAAGCGATTTTCTTTACTTATTTTTTTGTTTAATAGCTATTGACGAGCTTTAGTAGTATGAATAAAAAATAAAAATTGTTTTTTTCTTATTTCTGTATTCGTTATTATTCGGTAGATTCGTTTTATCGAATGACATAATAAATCAAATTAATTTAATCCAATAATTTAATTTGGTTCAAGGGTCGACGAAGTAAAAAAATAAAAGTCGCATAATCTATACACATAAAAAAAATGTTAGTATATCCGAAATCAATATACTCCAATATCAATTTACCAATCTCCGTGATAGTTGACACTTCTGAAGTTTGTTTATGGAGATGTATAAACATCTGTCCGTCCATTTTAATATAACTTGTTACTAGGTGGCACTAGTTTATATTAAATTATTAAGTTTTATCTTGTAATTTAACGCGGAAAAAACTCCAGGCAGTTGTTAGTATACGGATAAAATAGCACTCGGATAAATACACTTTCTCATACACTGTTACCGCGTTAGGTTTGCTGTTACTTGTTGTGTATATTATATTAATTCTCAACAACCAATGATATTATAACTAAAGATACGTTACCTACATGATATTTTGACAAAAAAAATTGCACGATAACGCACACATACGAAAAGTAATGTTGTAACACCACACTGTCTTAGTACTGGTGTCAGCATGAATGGGTCGGCTCGCCCGGGGTAGTACCAGCCTCTCATAGAATACCGACGTGAAGTAACAGTGCTTGCATTGTTGCGTTTCGTTCGGTCAGTGAGAGCGCCGGAGGCCCACCTCCCCTCCCCTCTCCTCTCCCTCTCCTAACCCTTCCCCCCAAAGGGTGGCAAAGCACTTGCGACTCCTCTGGTGTTGTTAGTGTCCATGGACGGTGGTGATCACTTAACATCAGGTGACCCACATGTTCGTTTGCCAACTAACATAAAAAAAATGCGGAAGTAAGATGGTTATTACCGGTAATTATTGGTCATTATCGGTGGTGAAAAAGAAGTAGTTACATGTTGCTCAGATACGGGCGGGGCAGCAGTCAAAAATAAGGTAACTAGCCAAGTTTTAACAAGACGCTGTGCGCTTATGACTGAGCTATATAGTTATAATATCATTATCAAAAACATATACTAATCTTATAAGTTTGATAAAAATCAGAGAACATCAAATATTAAAGAAATACAGAAGAAACTTTGTCATTTTTTAAATTAAGATATGAACCTCTAAGTAAGTTTTTTCTCGAACTGACTACGCTATTGACTTTGCAAGGTCTTTACAGCTTCACCGGGCTACTTGTATTTAATTAATATCAGTCAAATACTACTAAATAACATGAGAAATTTGCAAGTAAAGTTAACATGCGTCTTCAGTCGACTTTGCACGTTTCCAAACAGATCGAGTATGAACATAAACAAATCGCCGAGTCTCGCACGTTTCATCATCGTTATCAGTTCAACTATCGGCTACACACTGTATCGCATTTTCATAAGAGATTCATTTAGGGAACGTTTTGTTCACCCCTGTGTTTGTTTCCATTGTACACTTATTTACGGATATATCTAATAACTAGTACTCGTCAAAATGGTTTTGTTCACGTAGGTGTGCATGACCAATGCCTACCTTTTCTTTTGAAACTTCTCATGGTAGGGTTTTGAAATCCTTATCGGCAAAGTTTTTGTGTGACGAAAAATGATAGATGTAAGCACGGTGTCAGGTAGAGTTTTGAAAACACGGGCTCTCATTCGATGACCGAAGTTAAGCAACATCGGGCGTGGTCAATACTTGGATGGGTGACCGCTTGGGGACACTGCGTGAAGTTGGGTTTTGTTGTATTCTTTAATTAAAATGTTTCCCTGTAATAATAAAATTTCACTTCTATCATGGGTCTTTAAGACACACTCTGATTTTTTGTTTACAATTTTATTATTATCATATATCGATTTTAAGTTACCACATTAGCGTAGATTAGTTTAGATAGAAGAGATTAGATTAAACCAAGAAACACTCTTTAATTTTATTATTTACGTACGGACAAAATTATATTGATAAAATGTTTTTCAATTATACGTGTTGGAATAAATTGTTAGATGGTTACAAATTTTCAATATTTATTTAGAAGGAGATAATACTCAACGTAGACATTAGAATGGTTATTATTAAATACAGGGCAGATGTATAATGGACACTCGGAGGTTGGGCGGGCGGGGGTGAACGGGCGCATAGCGCAGGGCTGTTGGCAGAGATAGTGGGTCCTACCTTTGTTCCACGATTAGATATCGCGAACGGCGGATAATGTTAAATTATTTATCCTTTTTCCCGGGATCTCCTGTCGAGGTGAGAAGTGGTTGATCGCCCTCATCACTACAAGGTTGAATTAAGATATAGTCTTATATATTGTGATAGTGTAAAATCATTTAATAAAATTAAGAATGTCGACTTGAAAATATTACATAATGAGAGCGAGGTCCCTTTAACAACAAAATAATCCCAAGGAGGGTTGATGTTAGGCAGGCGGCCGATCGTAAAAATTAAGCCAAATCATATACCACAACACGACAAACATGTTGTACCGACCCTGCTTAGATGGGATAAGGGTAAGAAGAAGAAGAGAGCGAGGTCACTTTCTAAGTAAAAATTAACTGTAACACAAAAATATATATATTTTTTTCATTTGAATTAAAATTTATCACTTTGTACCGACTTACTAATGTTTCATAAATATCTATTTGCAAAAGGTTAACAGATTTTTACTAAAAATATTCAACAAATTCATGACTTCAGTTATACGTCATTCGCACGCATATCACGATGTCACATATCATATCACGTATTTCATAGATTTATCCATGTACCCTCGGCTCCGCTCGTGTGAACTACAAAAAAACTACTACACATTACTACATTCACTACAGATATACTTAGCATATAATATGTATGAATATCTGACGATCAATAATATATAACGTAGAAAAAAAATTATGTTATCGAGAGCGCTCGTGTAAGAAATTTGCTTCCTACTTTAAATATGTATAAGCAACCTCTATAGAGTTACCTGGATATAGCACCGATAAATTATATAAGAGATTACGCGTGAAAAGGGCCTTCAGATTGATCATGTGCTACCGTGACGTTATCGCGACCTTTCACATACCTCATACCTGAAACGACGTGACCGAGAGTTATTCTTCATTACAGAAAACTTCCTTATTATTTATTTTTCTACACACAAGGACAATTTTTATTTCATACTTTGATAAATAACGATTGTGATTATCAAATTTGTCATTTGTTATACGACCTCGTTGTTACTTATTAATTTTTCGTTGTTAATTTGAATTATTTGGTAACAAAAACTATTTACGGTAAAGCAAAATAATGTGATTTTGATAGTTAAGGAATATCCTTTTCCTTCCTCCTTACGGTTAGTCAGAAAAAGTTTTTTTTTATTTCGTTGTCAAATGATGGACTTTCTCTCCTATTTAGTTCTTAAAATGAAGCATTGTTGTTAATAAAACTTATAATTAAAATCGATTAAAGCACGACTGTTGCATAGCGAGTCGAGCACACGATTATGTTATGCAGCATGTTACCTCCCTGACATAGGCATTTACACTTCGACACTTCTAGGTAATGCTCGGCTCTAGTTGTAAATTTATCGCACCGGATTATGCGCCTTGCCGACCCTATAATTTCGTTCTCACTTATCGTAAGCAAACAAACAAAAATATATCTCAAGCTTTATAATGTTTAAAAGTTTTAGATATACGGGACATCGGTTTGCAACGTTTGTTATATAAAATACATGGATAATTTTGTTATATTCCCATGAATTTCAAAAAGTAAAGCTAAAAGTGATCTACTCGATGATAGCGATGTCATTAGTTCCACCGAAAGAAGCGAGTTAGAGCCAAATTGGGCGTAATGCGATAACCACTCGTCGGTATTCTGCGATATATTCATATTAGCGTTTGAAAAAAG
The DNA here is from genome assembly GCA_015888305.1 of Antheraea pernyi. NCBI lineage: Eukaryota > Metazoa > Arthropoda > Insecta > Lepidoptera > Saturniidae > Antheraea > Antheraea pernyi. Next base: position 189,439 of record MU158780.1, on the reverse strand, counting down.
TTACCTGTAGTCTTTTGAGGTATGCGATGTACTTCTTTGTTCTATTAATTTTTAGAGTAACTTTTAAAAATAATCTCACCTAATGTCAAGTGAACATGTTTGTATCCCCGAAGATGCCAATATCACATATGATGTGTCCTAAATGAAACAACACTATTAAATATTTTATTATTTATTTATTTTAGGATCGCCAACATGACAATACACTAAGTACCTATATAAAAAGTAGAACTATTGTGATACATTATAAATGTAGTTATATTTAGAGACAATCACGGCATGCTCCAATAATAAATTAATAAAACTAAATATGAAACTATTTATAGGATTTTAGGGTATGTAATGAAACTTTGGCTTAAAAAGCAATAAAAAATTTAAATTTTATTTAGAGTAGGGTTGTCAATCGTCCTGTTTTTACAGGACTTGTCTGGAGGTGTTCTGATTCTTAATTAAGACATTCTTTAATAAGTTAATTGTTGAAGTTATACTTCTTTTGGCGCGTTATGGAATAATGATGAGAGTATATTTTTACGATGTGCGCGCACACCGTCACGAAAAACCGATACCCTGAAGTTATTACGATGTGCGCGCACACCGTCACGAAAAACCGATACCCTGAAGTTAGCTATAGTCAACTTTTTCTATTGTTAGTGTCGTTTTTTCTACAAACGTAGAATAAGGCGATAGTAAAAAATTTTGAAAATATTTTTATCTTGTTACGCCAAAGAAGTATAACTTCTAACGCGTGTACATAAGTACGCACACACTTTTTTATTACTTTAATTTTGTTTACCCAATAATCATAATTTGAAAAATTTGTGAATAACAAACCGACACTAAAGTAATGACTCTCGTTCGTACTTGGTCTCTTACATACGTCACAGAGTGAAACAATAATTTATAATTGAAATCAATACAATGGTTTATACAACGCTGTCAATACCTATATTTCTGGTATTAAAGGGATAGGTGGCTCGCCTGTGTAGACACTACATTCAAGCTCTCAAGTTGAAAATCTTTCTCCAAATAGGTACCTATGTATATTATGACTACACATTAGATTTAGTGTTCTTGGTGTTACCATCGGTAATCACGTTCTCGTTTAACGCCTGATGAGATCGCAGTCAAATGCTTTTTATAAAGTGCAAAAAGTATTATTAAAAAAGTATTAAATTGAATATTCTATGGCTGATAAACATTTTAGTCGCAATATAAGATAACTTGTAATCATCATATATTGTAAAGTATCAGATACACTCGATTAACCAGAGAGAGTGGGTTGTTGAACAAAAAATATCTTCTCCGAACAATTACTAGATAAAAAGATGCCGTAAAACGCGTCGTGAAGCAGGAAGGTGCACGTTATGTTTCGAGGTGTTTCATTACAGAATCAATTGACTGTGAGGCTGGATAAGCTCCTAAGCTAAAGCGCCGGGTGCAAAGTGATAGCCACGCTAAGAACTCGTCGTGCCTTATACGAATTTTTGGTACTTTATGTAAATACTACTATCAAGAAAAACATAAAACAGTTAACATAGCCTCTTCAGAAGTTTTATGTTAGTATTATAAAGATATGTTTTAAGAAAATTGTATACGTGCCTATTTGGTGTCTACTTATCTATATTTAAGATTATGAAGCTGAATATTTTGTTTGCTTGAACTCGATAATCTCAGGAACTACTAGTCCGATTTGAAATTGAAATTCTTTTAGTGTTAGACAGCTCATTTATTGAGTTCAAATCAAATTAAATCAAAAATATACTTTATACAGTTTAGGCCCTAATAAGGCGCTTATGAACGTCAAAACGACCACCGGTTCGGAAAACAACCCAGTCACCGAGAAGAACCGGCAAGAAACTCGATCGGGTACATCTTTTTAACATCTTTGTATATAAAATTCTTCTGTGCGTGTATATGTCACTGAACTCCTCCTAAACGGCTGGACCGATTTTGATGAAAGTTTGTGTGCGTGTTCTAGGGGATGCGGCTGACTTTTTTTTCTATTATCAAGGCAGGACAACGTCCGCCGGGCCCCCTAGTATATATACACACATATATATATATATATATTTCAAATACATTATACGTTACAATACAGTTTTTAGTGGATGCACAGAGAGAAGTCAATTCCAGACGTTACCATCGTTCACGTATTGATCCATTCTATAGTATAGTATAACTCTATAGTAGCCTTTCGACACTAAAACCCGCTTGACATGGTGCTTAAATTTACAGTCCGGCAAATCGGTAATATGTTTTGGGACTTTATTGTAAAACCTAACACTATTACCTAAGAAACTATTACTGGTTTTGCTAAGTCTGAAACATGGGACGACCAGTTTGTTACAGTTTCTAGTATTTAGATCATGCCGGTCCTTTAAAAAATGTAGTAAGGCTATTATAGGCTATATATCATCGTGCTAAAGCCAATAGGAGCGGATCACCAACGAAGAATGTTTGAAAATCGGGGTTAACGTACGTATTATTTAAAAATATTTTCACCTTCTAAGTAAACGAAGTCGCTAGTTAAAGTTAGCGCTAACCCGAAGTAATTCCACGCGGACGAAGTTGCGAGCAGAGAAGTTAGTGTATTACAAACAATATTTTGATGTTAACCACATGCGATACAATTAATAACAAAAAAAATCTTTACGTGTCACAGAAAACCATTTCAAATGCATAAGAATGCTATCGAACATGATAATACTACGATTTTTTTTTTATTGTAGCACGGCAAAGTGACTGCACTATGCCTAATGGCATATAGTACAGTCCAAAAACAATGGCGACCACCGAGTGACACACTGTCCATCGCCGGTCGCCGCTGTCATGCCGGCCTGCGAATAGCTGAATATGCACAGGCTGATCCCGAAACGCGACCCGCAGAAACGAATCATTATGACGGGCTTTTTCGACATATACATGGTGGTTGCGACTCAGTCAGGCTGTAAAATCCAACAACCCCGCCTTCGCCATTGCCTCGTTCGTTATTCAGCAGGGTGCACCACGTGCAGGTGAGGTTGGCTTGGATGTCTCAAGTCTTAGATGTTATTCGACACCCCTTACACCCTAAAATAGATGTCATAGATGTCATAGATAGATAGAGAATCTTTGTATAAAATAAATTGATAATTGCTCTTTGTTTTTGTTGAAAATAACGACACGACGAACGTTATTTAACATATTAAGCATATTTATAAAAAGTAACGATCAATCAAATGTTAATTTTAAATTATTTTCATTCAGATTAAACATTTCACTTTGATATAAAAACACTACATACATATATCAAAACTCTTCATATCTCAAGATCGCACAGAGACAAGGCGAGGAGAACGCTGGGGTGTGAGGTGGCTCCCTCTCTTGCAACGCGTAGATAACGATTCAAAGTGAGAATGATACGTCACTGGGGTTGTTTATAAAGTGCTACAGAATTTACTGCGTTTTCTTTCAAAAACATGCACATAGATATTCAGATCTTTAATCGGATCTCAGTTCATCGCATCTATTATAATACTATTTTACGCGATTTAGTTCTTGTGGAAATACTTTTGTTGTTCCAAAGGAAAGTTATATGTGTTTTATTTGAACAATATATGTGTTGTCTATTATTTACTTTTATTGTAAGTTTGTCCGTAATACGTAAGTCTTATAGACTTTATATCAATTTTTAAGTTACCTCGGTTCACTTCAGTTTTTACAGAGATTAGTCTGGCACAACCACTAGATATTTTAATTGTTATGCATATATGTATGAATAAATATTTCTGTCACATTATAAGAACCAACCCAGAACAGAACATCTTGTTAGAGGACCTCAGTTTAAGATGGAACTATAGTCAGTATTCTACAGTTGAGCTCTGAAGAGGTAGATCGTTTAGCACAGAGTCGCAATTTTTGTTGCCAAAAAGTTATGTAGAAACGTCCCCTATCATCCTCTAACAAGTACAAAATTCAGTAGCAATTACTACTAGGCTCTCCTTCGGCAGCGGCTCAAGCCTAGGTCCGTTCCCTCGGCGTGGAGCCCTTGAGTACGCTGCCCACGCGATACTGACACAAAATCTTACATCAGTGCAACAGCATTACACATATCACCTCCACGCATGTGCACGCACACATGCTTACACATAAAAGTGGAAGGGTTTTATTTTTTCCCCTTATCAAACTGAAATAGTTTAGAAAAAAATATCCGACACAAAATACATATAAGAGTTGTTGAGGCATGTATGCTTGGTACACATATATGTTTGAAAAACTCATATAAGTATGAATATTTAGATTAGCTCAGATAGGTCGCGAATTCCATGAGTCAGGCAACAGCCAAAGCCGAGCTGTGCCGTGCAACCCTTGAGCTGGTTGTCAAGTAAAATCGGCTGAGTGCCTTAAGCGCTCGCCTTAGTAGTCGGGTGAAGTAAAAAAGTAGCAATTGCGAGCGGCAAATACAAACTCGTCTAAAATGTAAACATTATTACCTGTACGTATTATATCTAGTTGAACATTGAATTCAAATTATGACACAGAAATTAGGTGGGACATGGCACTATCAAAGAGCCTTTAGTAATTTAAAAGTTAGAATTAACTATAGAACTTTATATATCAAGTTATCGCGACAATAAAATTGGAAGCAAAGACGATAACGATATATCAATGTTATTTATAAAAAGTTTCGTGGACGTACCAACTTTCACCCGCAGCTTCGCATTTGTAATATGATTTAACACTAGGGGGCCCGGTGGACGTTGTCCCGCCCTGATAATAAAAAGAAATCTTGACAAATCATATACCTAAACCTTCCTCATAAATCACTTTATCTACTGGCGAAAACCGCACGTTCCGTTCAGTAGTTTTTTAGTTTATCGCGAACAGACAGACAGATGTGGCAGAGGACTTTGTTGTACAATGTATCAACATACATAACTAGTGTATATATTTACGAATTTTCCACAATATTGACAAAACTAATGTCGACGATACGATACTAGTTTAGTTGGTCAGTTTGTTTGCAGCTTAGCTCCTATTAATATATATTTTTCTATATGATATTATCCTACCTCCTTTTTGTATCCCTAATATAGTATATGCAAAATTTCACGATGATCGACTGAAAAGTTAAAGTGTGTACCGTAAAAGACAAACTCACAGTCGCATTTAGCATTAAGGACGTTGAGGGCTATTATTGCCTAGTAGCGTTACCTAACTTATAGGTAACTTAAAATGTGATAAAGTCAAGAGAGTTACTGCGTCTAGCTTTTTTTATCAAGTATCTTTTATTTTTAATACGTTTGGTATTTTCAGAGATATAATAATAATTGTATTACTGAACATTTTGTATGATTTATTAAATAGTTTAAATGACTATTGAACCTATTTAATTAAATTCACAAAATACTTTAAAAAATGTTTTATCCATTTTAATAGTTATTTCAGACATTAGGTGTAATGGTATAACAGCCGTTTGTTATTAAAAGCTACAATAAATATTTTGTTTACAAGCTGATATTTACTCAGAAAATGAGTTGGATATTCTGTTCCTATCGATACTCTTTCCATTTTAAACTTTAAGGTGAAGCGTGAAAGTTGAATTTTGTCTGCTGTGAATAATACCGCCTGTTGCTCCCGGATATTGCCATGCTCTATCAGCTCCCCAGCGCCCTCTGCCGGGAATTACCTTGTAATTCGGCAAATTACCCACCACCTCCTTGTGTAATTAGATACTTTTCTTCGTTTTAAAAATTCCATTATTAAATACAAAAAATATACAAATACTTGACATGTATTTGTTAAAGGTTCGTTTTTGTATATGTCGTATATTTAACAAAAATATTGCAAATTTTTATAGTACATATTCTTCATATATTTGTTCTTTTTAGCAAGATTTTTTGGGTAAATACCGATTTCTCCTCTATAAATGTATACATCTAGATCGAATGGATCACTTATGCATTTATATGGAGCAATAACATCATGGGATTCGAATCTTGTATCGACGTTTCTTATTACGACAAAAAGAGTGTATTTTGATATATATTTGGATGTACATGTTGGAGTATTTGCCGGCGGTAAAATAACAATGAATATCAAAAGACATACCTCTCAGTAAAATCCCTTTGTTTTAGGAGTTACCAGCAGATGCAGGTTTTTTTATACCGAAACAGTATAAAAATGCTCAGAACAATAATCGTCGTACAATAATTTGTCGTAAGCCCCATTTATCTAATATTTATACAATGGGGAATAATTCTTCATCGACGTCAAACAAGAGGAGGTTTTTCATTCAGTTGAATTCGAAAATATATTTGTTACCTCAGTACATCGTCATTTATAAATAGATTTCGGAAACTGTTTTATTATTGGAAAGAGGATATTTTCTAAGGGGTTTTATTTTAATTTCATTAAAGGTATTATGGTACTCCTCAAAATCGAACATGAAATGTGTGTTGATTGAAACATTGGTAGAGTTATAATAATAATAAACTACAAGACTAGGTAACTGATAATTGTGAAGAACATTTTGGTGATTTTTTTAGAGTGAACTTGTTTGATGTCAATTTTATATGACAATTAAATATGCATGATTGTCGCTTTGTTGAAGATCATCATGGCGATTAAGGTTACAGACGAGAAAGACGCAAAAGAATATATGGCGTGGTGGACGTTTGGGGCGGCAAATATAAATGTATGCCGTCAAACACAGATAGCGTCCCCTTTATCATTTAATCGATCAGTTACTCAAGACCTATATATCAATAATAAAATCGTTTACCTTAACCAGCAGGTGCAGTACTACATTACTGAATATAGTTACGTATTATACTCAGAGATGTCAACGTGACGACGCTCCGCGCGAGAATGATCCCCACTCCTGTTTTTTTCGCTCGCTCGCTTCGTATTAGCATGTAGGGAGTAATATTGATGTCGCTACAAATACTTTCTACCGTCGAATGGGCATTTGCGCCGACAAATACAAACTTTTACTCCAAAACCATTGGATTTTCATAAATTTACTAGATAACCTAATGAATGAAATAGATTGTACTAATTGAAGCTTAATTTACTAATAATTACCTCTCAACTAAATCTCCCGAAATAATTTACGTATAAGGTAGTGTAATTGGTTGAGCAGTAAGCAATTAATTACCGGACAAGCTAGTAAATGATAGAGATACAGATATATACTGCAATATTAATATAGAAAGATTTCACGTGGCCGACTGTACGTATTGCGTCGTCCATGGCTATCTGTTCAGCTCAGGCGCACCTTGAACACGATAATATCTTTTTAATTAATTTCCACCACAAACAACACGATCGCGACAAAAATAATGTGTGCTTTTCATTCTCAACCCACATCAAGATGACACACCCGTATCATTGAGTGTTAATTATAATAATGCGTGCTTACCTTTACACGCTGTGGGTTGGGTCGACGTAATAAAACCTATTGCGTTGTAATATATAAAACTAGCTTCATAGTTAGAAATGTCTTAAACTTTTTAACTTCTACATTGGTGTTGACAAATCGTTAACGACATATTATGGTGAAGGTGGGAGAGCCACGCTGTAGCTATTACTAGTTTCACCATGAATGGGTCGGCTCGTCCGAGATAGTACCACCCTCTCACAGAACACCGACGTGAAGTAACAGTGCTTGCATTGTTGCATTTCGTTCGGTCAGTGAGAGCGCCGGAGGCCCACCTCCTTTCCGCTTTCCCTTCCCCTTTCTCCTTTCTCTACCCCTCCCCCATACACAGGCTGGCAACGCACTTGCGACTACCCTGCGATCACTTAACATCAGGTGACCACACTTGAGGTACCGACTTCCAGTACATCTCTAGGTAGCACACATATTCATATGTTTTATTTAATTTGGTTAATTTGATAAACTATTTATTTTCCGCTTTTTAGTGCCTTATGGGTTTTTGATTGATATTGAAGTCGGTTAATACTTTTTTTTTGAAAATTTACTTTTAAATTGAATCCTTCTAGACGTTTGCGTCTAAAAGCTTATAGTTATAAGCACAATAAACGAAAAAAACAACGTTTTTAATGGAGAATATATAAAAATTATTATAACTTAAAATTATATTAACAAAATAATAAAATACCCAAATTCAAATAGACGAATATTAATACTAACAATTAGCCTTTAAAAAATATATATATTACTGAAATAATTGCAAGACGATTGAGATATTTAATTACAGGAGATAATATTCTTTTATCATGGTTTAAAATAGATGAAATGATTACAGAGAAACTAGTGTATATTTTTTTGGATATAATTTTTTGAGCAATAGATGGATCTTTGGACTTCCTTCGTATCTTCTTCTTTCTTTTGTTACCTAATTATGATCGGCACCATACCAAGCTTTCACTTTACCCTGTCTTTTATATGCTTATCATTTCTCACATAATACATCTATAGCTTCTGCGGTCTTGCTCTGTTTTTGATTCCGTTATGCGAGCATTAAATCATTTAATCTGGTGATACTTCTATACTTCCACAGTGAATGCTAAATCAAGTTGTATTTACATATAAATAAAGCTTATTTTAAGTTGCTAGGAAGAACTGGATAATGATATCTTAATACAAAGGAAAAAAACTTAACAGCACACTGATTAATATATTTAATGTAGTAATATGGTAATATCTAGTTGTGGTATGGTCATTCATATTTTCATCATGTATTCATACAAAACCATTTACAGTTCATTGATAGGGAACAAATGTGAAATAATTGGATGATTTGTAAAATAAAAAAAATCTTTATTCAATTTAGGCCCTCGGAAGGCAGTTTTGAACGTCAAGACTACCACCGGTTCGAAAAATAAGCCAATCATAGAGAAGAACCGGCAAGAAACTCGATCTGATTTAACTTTTCATTATACATAACATAGCACAATATATTTTTAGACATATACAGTTACATGCGTTTTTGGCGGATGCACAGAGAGAGGCGTCACTTCCAGACGTCACCATCTTTGACATATTGATCCACCATACAATATCCTTTATGTACTAAGACCCGGTTGACATGACACTTGAACTTACTACCTGTTCTTTGGGACTTTCTTAAGTCTAACACTATTATCTAAAAAACCTTTACTGGTCTTAGTCAGCCTGAAACATGGAGTTACCAGTATACAAAGTCGAAAGAGATGCATTACACATATAAACTAAACGATAACATAAGTTTAACATTATCAGGCAGGACGAATAAAAGCCTATCGACTAAGGTCATTGCTGCATTGCAAGGACTCATTATCGCTCCAGGAAATTGAATTTCGACCTTCAGTAGTCACATAAAGAACACGAGCCGTTTACGAGCGTTTATTTATCTACAATTGTTTCCTTATTTGATATTTTTGCAAATTTAACCTATAACGTTGATAATAAATATGTATATACCAGCCGTGATGGAAGCGTACTTTTCAAAAGTTAATAATAAAAATAAACATTTGGAGTTGGTAGAGCCACGCTGAAGTTATTACTGGTTTCAGCATGAATGGGTCGGCTCGACCGGGGTAGTACCACCCTCTCATAGAAAACCGACGTGAAGTAACAGTGCTTGCATTGTTGCGTTTTGTTTGGTCAGCGAGAGCACCGGAGGCCCACCTCCCCTCCCCTCCTCGCCCCTCTCCTCTCTTCTTCGCCCAAACACAGGTTGGCAACGCACTTTCGACTCCCCTGGTGTTGTTAGTGTCTAAGGACGGTGGTGACACTTAACATCAGATGTTAAGCCCATCTGTTCGTTGGCAAGCTATGCCATAATTTTTTTTTTATTAATCGCTGTTATTACAGTATTAAGATGATTCATTCTGAATATCAATATGTAATATCAAAAATGTATTGAATTTTATTTAAATTTTAGTTGTTAACCGATGAATGCAAAGCATTATTTCAATATATTAAAATTTATGTATCTAAGATGGATAAACTCTTGGCTTTCTAAACCATGAAAGGCTTTGTTTGCCACTCATATTTTTTCATATTATGCTATCGGCTTTTCTATAACTAATCTAATTATATGTTATTGTACATCCTCTCGACTCATACTTTTCTACTAACATTATAAATAAGCAAAAGTGAGTTTGTTTGATACGCTTTAACTTTACAACTGGTTATAGTAACATTTTGTATGCACGTTGCCTGAGGTATAAGTAAAGAGTACAGAGTACATTTCAGCCAGGAAACAGATACATTGCCGAGAGATAGGGTCAAATCTATGTTAACAAGAGCAAAGCCGCGGGCAAGAACTAATGTAATATAAATATTTGAGATTAGTATTAAACAAAAAAATATATTGGTATACAATTTCTCAAATTGTAATCTTTAATCTAAATTAGTAACTGAAATATAAAACCAGTTACATGTCTGATCTGAATAAGTTATAGTTAAACAAAATTATAAATGAAGAATTAATTACTAATGAAATATAGGGCAAAAGTTCTCAAGTTAATTTCCTATAACCTTATCGCTCGTATACACAACACACACGTTATATCGTTTGATAATTAACGTTTAAATAAACTGTAAACGAAAATACAAACGAATACACACGAATTCTCTAGATTTTCGTTTTTGTGTGTGTACTCGTGTCGATGAGTGTGTTTGTGTGCGGATAGCGCGCGTCGCGACCCGATAAGGATGTATTAGCACATTCCGGCGGGAGAGAGCCACTGTGTTTATTCTTATCCGGTGTAAGTCAGGTTACACCCCTAGTGACGTATCTATGAAAATTGTCGATAAATTTATGTCAATCTTGAAATACCAATCTCTTTGTACCAATTTTTTTAAATGCATTACTGGTAATCTTAATTTGAATATATATAACGGGATGTTGGTTTACATGGAATTTACCTCATTCGCGGTTTCTCTATTCGTGAGTAAAATCATTGTGAATAATTTTTGTATTCACGGCTATGAAATTTCATTATTCGCCGTTCGTGTATCCAATGTATTCATTTTTTAACAACATTAAAATATTCATAAAGAAGTAAAGTTTATTACATCTAAGCCTTATTTAGCAAAGCCTGTGCTGCGCAACTTTGAATTCCAAAAAAACCGCATTTGATATAAGCCGCCATCAAGTAAACTCTACTACATATAAATTAAATTATATTTATTTTCGAAATTGTTTAGTTCCCGACATCATGTTTGAAAAGTTATTTAACGAAAAATAATCTATACTTTACAGCTGTTCTACTTTTGGACTAGGTTATGCACCCGAAATTAAATGACCAGAAGATATAACAAAAATCACTATATTTCACATAGTCTAAATAAGAATAATAATAAATACGTGTTTTTCTTAGCACGATCAAACAATCTTTTGACCGTTACAACATTAGTATAGATGTAAGCATCAATAATTTATTTATACAGGTGTTATATGGTATAAATGTGCAATAAAAATTTCATCGAAAAGTCGATTTAATCATGGATAATGTCGATAAACTCCGTTCGCAGCCGTAGAGAAGGGGGCGCGGGGCGGCCCGTCGCGTCGCGGCGTCGCTTGGCGCTGCGCGATAGCGAACGATACCATCAGCGGGTGCCAGCTCTGATAGTACGAATAATAATAATTTTATTATCGCGATCTAGGGATGCTACCTTATTGTTATCGTGAAATAGTGCTCTCTATCCATGCACCCCTTTCTGTTAAAGCGTTTTAATTTTCAACACAGTTTTTATTCTTTTAAACTATGTTGATTCAGTTATCTAATTTAAATAATATTAAAAATAAATGCATATTTTAATTCTAAAATTTATATAATGTCAATTATCATGTTTCTTCTATTTTTATTTTAAAACTGATCGGGCTGACGATTTATTCTAGTCTAGTTTCTAGATTCTAGTGTGTGTGTAGTTGTTATTAGAACTTTTATGTAATATTTATGCTAGTTGTAAAAAATAAAGTGACCGTCAAAAATCATTCTCATATCCGATTTAACTCGTAGGGGGAACTTCCCGAGGGTACTCGGTGGGAGTGAAAGGAGAAAGGGTGGTCCTTATCTGGAAGTCGCAGATTGAATATATTTCATGTGTGAGCTCTTATGAGATCAGAACACTCTTGTGAGATTTTAACATCATTTCCTTTGTTGTTACAAAAACAAATATCTAATCTTTATGATAATTTGAATAGAAATTTAAAAAAACAAACGACTCATATTTCCCATATTAATTGTAGCTCCGTTTTAATTTGATTATTGAGTTTTTTTCTATTACCAAAATAAATTAAAGTTGTCATTACAAAACACCGTGATACAACCTTAGCACGGTGGTTAACTATTTTCAATTATTCATTCGGCTAACTATGTCACGCTATTTGTAATTTCAGTTTTTATTTATTCTTAGTAGATTAGAAGATTTAACTTAATTATAAATTAAAGTGATAGATTTGCTGATTTGTATACTTTTAATTTCATAGCCCTTTTTTCGAATCCCAATGATATAGAATCTGTACTTTGTTTAAATATAAAAATAATTAAATACAAAGAGGATATTACCACTGATGATGGTAATATATTACTGAGTTAAGTCATAGATTAAGGCAGTTTTTTATGATAGCTATTCATCGATCATATCATTCAACATAACATATAGTGTAAAGTTAACATCATTCGTTAATAACACATCAAAGAATGAGATTACAGAGAAACAAAAAACACAACTGCAAGGCCTCTTCTTTATTCACAAATTTAATCACAAATTAAAATTGTCTTATTACAAAAACAAAATGAACACGGGTTTAACACGAATTTTGCTAAGCAGTGCCTATAATTTTAAACCTAGTTGAACACATATTTGAAATATTTTATTACAAAGGCGTGTCTAAACCGTCTCTAGCTAAACATCTGGTGTAAGTTTTTAATGCTAGCAACTCTAAATAGCATTCGTTCAATTTAATCTCATCATTCGAAAACGTTCCATTACATACATATATTTTGCGAACAATTTGAATTCATAAATAATATTTTTGCTCAGATCTTCATTAAGAAAATTTACTAATTTTAAGTTAAATTGGTTATCATTATTATGTCATTTTGGTTAAAAGAAAATGGTGTCGTTGTTTTTAAGAGGTGCAATTTATAAGAGGTAAGAGAGGTAAGTGAGGTAGATTCACAGTATAATTTTAGATTAATAAATTGTCAAATACATTAACAAATGTCAATAGTGTCATACAGTAGTCGTTATTATTTACTAGTGAATCTCTAAATTTGTCTAATTTATTTATTTCTTCCAAACCAATGATATTCAGGAAATTCATAATTTACTACGAATCGTATTTCGCCGGCAAATAAAAATACAATAAATCACAACAATAAAATGTGAACTATCAACTTAGACAAGTAAGAGGTGGTAGAGTCACGCTGAATTAGGTGGTAGAGCCACGCTGAAGCTATTATTGGTTTCAGCATGAATGGGTCGGCTCGTCCGGGGTAGTACCACCCTCTCACAGAAAACCGACGTGAAGTAATAGTGCTTGCATTGTTGCGTTTCGTTCGGTCAGTGAGAGCGCCGGAGGCCCATCTCCTCCAACCCCTTCCCCTTCCCCCACTCCTCCCTCCCCCCAAACACAGGCTGGCAACGCACTTGCGACTCCCCTGGTGTTGCAAATGTCTATGGACAGCGGTGATCACTTACCATCAGGTGACCCGCCTGTTCGTTTGCCTCCTATAATATAAAAAAAAGAAGAAGAAAAGCAAAGAAGAAGACAAGTAAAACAAGTTTTTTTTAATAATACGGTACATATCCCATATTACTTGGGATTACCAAGGTTGCCAAAGTTACACAAATTTAACGACATCTAAATCCATTACGGCTACAGATCATGCAAAATACGACCACAACTTATTATTTTTTAAGTTTCAACATTAATGCAGTTTTTTTTAGCCAAAAATTGTGATTAAAAAAAAATTAGTATTTACGGTTTTTAAGATTGTAGACGTCTATAAATTAAATTCTAAATATCGACAACAGCGCTTCCTACCAGATTCAACTATAGCTAGGAACCATCCAGGTGACCTCATAAATGTAAAATTACAAACACACGCGTAGGTACCATAATTTTATATACAGAGTGATCAAAAATTACAAGTTAGTAAATAGTAGCCTCAACCCATGCTTAAAATAATGTTATGAGTTATAAAAACAAAGGCATACATTTTTACTTCAAGGTTGTATCGTGGTATCGTTCGTAATGTATACAGGTGATATGTACGTTATCGCATCGACATTGGCGCGGGTTCGATCCCGGGCGAGGCTCTATCGCGCTCATTAACTGATAGTTATTCCAGTCAACTGTACGACGATGCGATAAGAACAAAAATGTGCTAATGTGTTTAGTAGTTTAAAATTTACTGTCAGCTATGTTTTTACACACTATCACACACTATCCATCGCCGGTCGCCGCTGTTATGCCGGCCTGTGAAAAGCTGGATATGTATCCAGAAACGCGACCTGCAGAAGCGGATCACTATGACGGGCTTTTTCGCCATATACACGGTGGTTGCGTCCCAGTCAGGCTGTAAAACACAACCACTCCGCTTTCACCATTGCCTCGTTCGTTATTCATCAGGGTGCACCACGTGCAGGTAAGGTTGGCTTGGGTGTCTCAAGTCTTATGATGTTATTCGACACCCCTTAGACCCCAATCAAACCACATCTGCTTCGCTGACGAGCATTGTCAATAGGTCCTCTCCTGTAAGTCGGACGGCATACTATTAAAACAAGAGGAAACATCAACAAAAATACTTAGTTACAAAGGATATTCTATACAATTTTTCTATACAATTCGTTCTACAGATGGGCTTAGGATATGTTATTTTTATGTCACGGTTTACTATTCTGTAAATAAGTATTATTATTCTACTTATTTGCAATGATAAAAATATAGTATATGTTTGAAATTATAACATGAGGTCCTTCAAGCGTAACGTGAAGGGGCATTTACGCAGGCCGGCATGACAGCGACGACCGACGAACGATGGCGTATCTCTAGTAGGTCGCCGTAGTTTTTAGGATTGTACTGTGCTTACCGTCAGGCATAGTGCAGATATTTTGCCGTGCTACGATAAAAAAAAGAGTTGATATACTGTAACAACTTGACCGTCCAATATGAAAATTCGTCAAATGGAATTATGTAGAAGTTATAGAGAATTTTTTGAAATAAAGTCTATTTACGTGGCGTTGTAATACACCAAATCTTTGCACCGTTCAATGTATCCTCATTAATATGCTTGGATATTTAAACACAGAATATTTTTGTATTTATTTTGCTATCATTAGCTACAACTGAAGCGATGATAGCTTAGTGGTTAGCGTGTTCGGATATCTCGTCGGTGGACGTAGTTTCGAAAACCTTCGAAAGCTTGCTTTAAAGGAAAACATTGTAAAGAAGCTATGGCATAATGATAGGGCTTTTTATAAGCTTATCTGTCTCTCTAAACAGAGCATGCTCACGCCCACGCCCGCGTAACCACAGATCACGCCGCCGTGACACACCAGACTAGGCCCCCTTCAGCAGCGGCTCAAGCCTAGGTCCGTTCCCTCGGCATGGAGCCCTTGAGTACGCTGCTCGCGGGATACAGTGTCACAAAATCTTACAACACTGCAACAACATTATACATATCACCTCCACACACGTGCACGCACACATGCTGACACATAAAAGTGGAAGGGTTGTTATTTTTGTTTTTCCCTTATTGAACTGAAAGCCACGCACCCATGGCATCCCATTCCGGTAACTGCACTTGAGAGTCAGCCCTACTCAAGTTTTAGTGTGTATAAAAGAAAAAACAGGTTCTGCAACGCATCGATCGCAATGAAAATTGGTATATTTAGACAATATGCATTTTTCTCAAAGTCTAATATTTATTAAATTATACTTGTGTGAGAGACTAATAGGATATTATTTTATGAATTAAATAGTTACTAGTTTCTGCGCGCGACTTCAACCGCGTGGAATAGTTACTTTGGGCTGACGCTACCCGCAGCGGATGCTCTCAAAAGGAAAAAAACACACCGATATTGAAACATTCTTTATTTGTGCTCCGCTCCTATTGGTTTTAGCGTGTTGATATATATATATATATATATATTGCCTTACATAGCTTGATAGCCTTCATCAAATTTCAAATCGGACGAGTAGTTCCTGAGATTAGCTCGTTCAAGCAAACAAACTCTTCAGCTTTATACTGTTAGTATAGGTATAGATAATAATTTCAATACAAATGTAGAGATCTTTCATAATACTATTTTCCAGAGTGTACTGGCCTTTTTGAGTATATGACCATAAAATTATATTCTAACTCTAGTATACTGTTATCAGCAGTCCTGCGGCTTACACGAGTTATCACTAGAACTCAGTATCTGTTATACAAAACACATTACCCCTTTTAAAACTTCAATAAAGCTTATATCGCGCCATATCTGGCCGCCGCGCCGTCCTATTCTGGCCGAGAGGGGTGTTGGGAGGCGTAGTAGGGTTGTCGAGTGATACATCGTAATTCAAATTCAATATTACTCGTCTGTAGTTTCATGTTCTATATCTAATATTATTTAATTTTTAAATGTTTCTCGTAAATATGATTCATCTTTATCGTTTGACAGTGTTCAAAATGAATTCAGTCCTTTTTAAACCATTACATATTATTTACTTTTCAGATGCTTATTTTTTTAACCGACTTCAAAAAAAGGAGGAGGTTATCAATTCGTCTGTTTTTTTTTTTTGTTTTTTTTTTTATGTTTGTTACCTCATAACTTTGGACTGGGTGAACCGATTTTGATTATTCTTTTTTTATTTGAAAGCTGGTACTTCCAGTGTGGTCCCATTTCAATTTGGTACAGTTCCGACAACGGCATCCAGTGCAAAACCGTATAAGTTTTAAATTTGCATTAAGTATGTACACGACAAATAGACGAATAACTCAATATTACGCTAACCGATTTCGATGATTCATTTTTTATTGAAAAGGATGTACTTCAAGGGTAGTTTGATGAGAGTTTGGTTAGGTTCTGATTATGGGATCCGTGACAAAGTAAGAAAACTTTCAAGAAACGAGCCTACTCCTTTCTTAAGGGCCGGCAACGCATCTGTGTTTCCTCTCGTGTCGCAATTGTCCATGGGCGGCCGTGATCACTTACCATCAGGTGACCCGTATGTTCGTTTGCCACCAATATTATAAAAAAAACTCTTCAATTCTTAGGAGCCTATTGTGCTTATGTTCGTTGCTGTGTTGCAACATGACGCAAGCATTGTAATTACATTACTTAAGGTGTATAATGTGTGAAGCGATGGTAGCCGAGTTGGTGGTAGAAACTATCGCGGATTACTGAAAAGGTTGCGTTCGTACCAAACGTTACTTATTGTACAACCAATTGAAACCATATCGCATACCATACCGATAGATACCATACCGCAAAAATGCGCATATTTTAATATACTTAAGGCGGAACGGAGTTCGCGGGCACTGCTAGTAAAATATATTTATGTACACTAAAAATGGAAAAATAAAGTAAATTTTCAAAAAAAAGTATTAACCGACTTCAATATCAATCAAAAACCCATAAGGCACTAAAAAGCGGAAAATAAATAGTTTATCAAAAATAAAACATATGAATATGTGTGCTACCTAGAGATGTATTGGAAGTCGGTGCCAACCAAACCGAAAATCATATCATCTACAGGTACAAAGTTTAAGTCCACTCTCGCGTCTCTGTAATACAAAAATTTTGGTTGGTACCGACTTCCAGTACATCTCTAGGTAGCACACATACTCATATGTTTTATTTTTGATAAACTATTTATTTTCCGCTTTTTAGTGCCTTATGCGTTTTTGATCGATATTGAAGTCGGTTAATACTTTTTTTTGAAAATTTACTTTATTTACGTTTAGTTTAACAAAATGACCCATAGAAGACGAATTAATTATTGCTATTTCTGTAATAGCCGTCTGATTACAAATATCAATGTTGCTATTGCTGGTTTCAGCTTGAATGGGTCGGCTCGTCCGGGGTAGTACCACCCTCTCATAGAACACCGACGTGAAGTAACAGTGCTTGCATTATTGTGTTTCGTTCGGCCAGTGAGAGCGCCGGAGGTCCACCTCCCCTCCCTTCTTTCCCTCTCCCTCCCCTAACCCTTCCCCCAAAAGGTGGCAACGCACTTGCGACTCCTCTGGTGTTGTTAGTGTCCATGGACGGTGGTGATCACTTAACATCAGGTGACCCACTTGTTCGTTTGCCACTTATGACATTTAAAAAAAAAATCATATAATTTATATCCATTACGACAAATCGATATTCAAGAATGCCGCGAAAACTAGCAGCTAATGTTAATTTGATAAAAAATACTATGCCGCAGTGGGCGGCCCTGCGGCCGGGGGTAGATTGGTGAAAAACGTGAAAAGTGACCGCGATAAGAGGAGTTTTGGCCGCGTGGCCGACGCGATAGTGACGCCTAGGGGTGCCTGTGTATTCTTGTTTCACATTCCAACCGTACGAGCTCGTATGACCTCTGGACCGCCAAATGAGGAATTTTAAAATCTGATGGCTGTTCTAGATTATATCGTTCAAACAAACCGTTGGTTAGCGAATACGGAAATGAATAGTGAAACTAGTTGATGATAACGATCATACAGAATAGACGAGATTTTAAAGGTCATCATTTTTATTACACTTGGATAGCTTGTTAAAAGTGTTATTTAAAATTAAATAACTTCCCAACAATTATGAATCAAATCTGAAAAATCTAATTAGCAACAAACTTTAACTTAACAAACTTCATAAATATCAGCTTCGGAGTTATTCGAGTTATTGCAAGAATTTACAACGATTCTTCTATTTATTCAAATAAAACACATTCAATACTTATAGTAACTATAATAGAAGACCTACTTATTTCAATAAACATTTAAATGCATAATCTGATAAGTCTCAAAGTAATCTTAAAATTCATAATATATTAAATGTCCTATGTACAGAACGGAACAGAACATGCGACAGCGCGTGTGCGGCCTACAGTCTAGCACTAGATTCAACGATAACTCGTACTTTGCATAATACTGCAGATTTTTTAACAAAATATTCATACAGCGTGGTTATAGGCTAACTTGCATTTGTTTGGTGTAAGTTATGAGAAATAAGCTTAGTGTTTACAAATACAACAAGTCTTATCGGTTATGACAATAGAAAACTATTAGTGTATATATTCGGTAATTAGTAGTAATTACGTAGCATGTATGTAGTAGTTACTACGTAGTAACTTAGTAATTATTCCATTTTCACTATTTTATTCCGATCTAAATAGCATTGCAACACGGTTGTTAAAATAACAAATATTTTGCAATTTTGTTCTAATTAATATAATAAGTGCAATTGTGACTTTGTTTGTTTGGTACGTTCTCACTCCTTAACAACTCAACTGATAATAATGAGATTTTTTTTTATATCATAGGAGGCAAACGAACACTTTGGTCACCTACTATTAAGTGATCACCACCATCCATAGACACTTGCAACACCAGGGGAGGCGCAAGTGCTTTGCTAGCCTGTGTTTTGGGGATGAAAGGGGAAGGGAGGGGACATGGGCCTCCGGCGCTCTCACCGACCGAACGAAACGCGATATTGCAAGCACTGTTAGTTCATGTCGGTGTTTCTGTGGGTCGGGTGGTAGTACCCCGGGTGAGTCGACCCATTCACGCTGAAATCAGTAATAGCTTCAGCGTGGCTCTACCATCTGCAAAATAAATTTTACATAGATATTGTCAGACATTGACATAAAAAAATAATCTTTTATATATTCGATAGATATTTTATAGATTTGACTTGGACCTCTGTAGGTCGATCGCAGGTCATGACCCAACATTACAATCGTGATATTATTATAACGTAATTTAATTTTTATTTTCTTTTTCTTACAGGTAAGTAGGTCATCCGGGGCGATTAAACCTGAACACCTAGTGAGTCACATAGCAAGAACATACCAGTGAGTGCATGTGAACGCAAGAATGCTATTTAATTTTCACATTCCTAATTCAAATACCCTGTGAAATAGTAAACTTTCAAATTATTTATTTTTGCTTTTAAAGGTCAAGAAGGTTTCGTAGCACTGGGCGTGAGGTTCTTGATGTTATTTTTATTTTGGTTATTAATTACTAACAGATACCCGCGACTTTATCTGAGTTGCTTGTTATCTTTATATCAGTATATTTTATCATGTATCACAAATAGCTGATGGTCCATAAACTCTCCTCAGTGGCTCCTAGTAGCTGTTCTGCACACAGCGGCCACACCCTGGTAACCACGTCGTTCCGTGGGCCGAACCTCTTGGAGGGGTCTCGAGAATCTCAGTGCTCGAGTTTATGCGGTTAATCCCCGCACCGGTGCAGTATTATTTTGGCAGCAATGCAATCCACTTTCGGTGGCGATATAGCCAGGGCATCTGTGAATGGCTTAAGGTGACAGTAGGAGGTGATGTACCGCTCACTAGACACTGCATCCAGCACTCCTCTGATCGTAGCGGTTCGCCGTTCCATCGGAACACGGAGGGTATGGACGAGGTAGTGCATTCATGTATTGCCCACACATCTAATATGCACTGTTATATATCCTGCGTAACAGACCAAGCTTTTGTATCATGGACTATGAAAAGCTCAAATCCTGTGGCGACAGATAGAGGTAGAGAGGCTCGGCACTAGTGTATGCTGAGTTTTGTCTGATATCTGCATACAGGCGGTTTAGGGAGAGTGGTTGCTCTTTTTCATCGTTGTAGTCGAAACACCGAAATTTATCGAGCAGTTTTTTAGTAATACACGTACAACGTAGACCTCTATAATTTTATTTATGTAGCTTAAATAACTATGTATTATTGATACGTTCAAATTTAAGATATATTCTGAGATTACATACAAAATCTTTTCCAAATTGTAATGAACGCAATATACACACGTAGACAAAAAAAAACCAGACACAAACTAAAAGTTATGCCTCGATCCGAAAGTCGCGGCGTCGCGTGACCTTTTGACAGTGAACTACCGCACGGCGAAGGAATCTAACCTCTTTAACAACCCTACAAAGGTTAAGCAATAACGAGATGTGATTTCTCATTTCATAAAAATAAAGTTATATTATGACAGTTGTAATCACTTTCAATCTTATGGTATAACGCACTAACCTAGACTTTAGAGGGGATGTGTAAGAAATAGGGGTGTTCGTGGAGGGTTACAGCAGCAAAAGTTCACGTCCGTTTTATCTCATCTGTTTGACGGATTCGTACTGACTACGTTGCGTATTCATATTTGTATAGGTTAATGTAAAGTTACAGAGTTTGTAATTATTTTTGAAAAAAATATTATCAAGTGTAACTAAGTTATTTTTTATCTGACTGATTTCAGTATAGTTAGCAATTTACACGATCTTGTCAATGTCACGCTGATCTTTATATCTTAAAATTATTGTAATATTTATAGATGTACTATTTATTTATTTTATTTTTGGTATCACTTTTTTTATTATTTTTTTATTGTGGCATGGCAAAATGACTGCATTGTGCCTGATGGTAAGCACAGTATAATCCAAAAACAATGGCAACCACCGAGTGATACACTATCCATCGCCGGTCACCGTTGTCATGCCGGCCAGCGAAGAGCTGGATATGCACAGGCTGATCCCGAAACGCGACCCGCAGAAGCGAATCGCTATGACGGGCTTTTTCGCCATATACACGGTGTTAGCGACCCAGTCGGGCTGTAAAACCCTACCACCCGCTTTCGCCATTGCCTCGTTCGTTATTCAGCAGAGTGCACGTGCAGGTGAGGTTGGCTTGGATGTCTCAAATCTTAGATGTTATTCGACATCCTTTACACCCCCAATCACTCTTCTAGTAGATTTTTACCGCCATTGTCAAGTAGGTAATTAATAATATTACAAGTTTCATACGATCATTTCAATGAACTAATAAGACAGTGACCCTCTAGTTAGAACCTTCCACGAAGTTTTTGTGGCAAGTCAGAATCCATGCTCCGTGATATTATTTTCCATCCACATCACTTGTGAACAATAACCAAACTATATTACGTAAAACACCACCAATATGACAACCTATAGAGCCAAATAACACAAGATTATGAACAAAATATAAAATCCACTACATGACATTCCGAGATTCAGCCAAAAATTCTCTTTAATAAATGTAATAAGCACATTTAAAGTGATACACTGTAAGGAATTTCTCCTTCAATTGCACTTGATGGTTAGAGAAATTTTAATGATATTCAACATATAAGTTAATTATGTCGTGTCTTTACATAGGATTTATTTAATAACGCTATGAATGATATAAATTCAGAAGAATTCTTAAACTTTAATTTACGCCTACTGTAATGCTTAGAAACTATTACGGCCTGTTTCACAATACTAGGCGTATAGTACTTACATGTCATACTATTAAGATTTTAGAAAGGAATTGTTAGACATATATGAATTTGAAGTTGAACTAGCTTATGGATTAGATTTAATTAAATTCTTTCCGTAAATACGTAAGGATTGTATCAGATCTAAATGAAGTTATTTTTATGATATTCTCTGTGTACTGATCAATCTGTACCGTCTAAGATTTTCTCGAGCGGGGCGCTGATAACGCGAGCTATTTAATCACAGATAGCATCTGTAGGGCGGGCGGCTCGCTATCGGCGCCCGCGGGCGGCTTATCGGCCCGCGCCCGCCCTGTGTTATCGCACCCCGTATATAAATTCTTATCCGGCTTCAGTACGTTTCAAGGGCGTTGTGCCTGTTCGTATTTGATAAAATGTTTCGTCATAATTAAGCCGATCACTTATAGATAAGAGAAATTTAATTGCTGAATTTCATAGAACTCTAAAAAGAACTCAAGAAATTGGGCGTTCAAGATATAGTTGAAGCTGACTTAATTGTAAGTTCATAATTTACTTTACAACCTTAGCTTTTATCGTTATAAAAGGTCTCATGAAATATGATGTCACTTCCGACGAGTTTATGACGATAAATGAATAACGAACAAGGCAATGGCGAAAGCGGGTTGGTAGGGTTTTACAGCCTGACTGGGTCACAACAACCATGTAAATGGCGAAAAAGCCCGTCATAGTGATTTGCTTCTGCGGGTCGCGTTTCGGGATCTGCCTGTGCATATCCTTTCGCAGGCCGGCATGACAACGACGACCGGCGATGGATACTGTCACTCGGTGGTCACCATTGTTTTTGGATTGTACTGTGCTTACCATCAGGCACAATGCAGTCACTTTGTCGTGCTACAATTTAAAAAAAAAGTGTTAACCGACTACAGATTTAACCGCCATCTAACAACGCGTTTGATTGTTATTAGTTGTTTCAATTACTAATATTTCACTCTTTCTATTGGTAGTTTCAGACTTAACTTTTTCAGGTACACGTCTCGTATATAAATCAAATGTTTTTTGTTGTAGTGAGACATGATGTGATATATCTGTAGCTGACTTCATGGTTACCACCATATACATGGTGATAAACTCATCACAGTAATTATCTTTTAAGCTGTCGCTTTTTGGGATCAACCGCTCAGACCTGCTGAGATGTTTGTGGACCATTGTTTTTGGGCAATAGTGGGCTCATTAGCAGATACGGTGCCATCATTTTGTCGCGTTATAATAAAAAAGGAAATTTCTAGGCTGTAAATTACTTCATCCCTATAGTTTAAGACATTTATATAATAATATATAATTAATATAATAAA
>MU158780.1:0-165512 GCA_015888305.1 Antheraea pernyi | reverse complement strand
AGGGATGAAGTAATTTACGACCTAGAAATTTCCTTTATATATATATATATATATATATACATATAATATAAGTATAATAAACATAATATCTTAAATAATTTCAAAACATGACAAATTATTCACCATTGGTATACTAAAACGAGAGATAACTAGTTTTGTTGTTGGTTAATTAATTATCAAAGGCACTCTTGAATACCACAGTTCACAGGACATAATTATTAAAAAAATTGATGTATTTCATAATTTCTAATTTTTTTAATATTTTATTATTATTTAATAATTTTTATTTAATGGTCGTAGCAAAGAATTTGCGGGAGCGTTTACCAAACAACATTAACTCAATAAGAAACACTACCAATTTTTAAAATGTTTCCATTTTGCTTATTCTGATACTTATGAATTGGGTCACGAAATGCATTTTTATTTAAAATGACTATCACATATTTTTAGGTTTACCACAATTTAAAAAATGTTAGAAAGTTTCAGAAATTAGTCGGCACAGTACAGTACAGCCGCCAAACCAAGTATATTAGAGCTTGATGATAATTTTTAACTTTGTAGTGGTAGCTAGTCAGACGGGCATTAGATAATCCGTCTGCGGTCATGCGAAAACTGACTCAGTTATAAACGTGTACCACAATTCAAAGATTACTTCATGTATAACGTGTTTACCGTGTTTGTTATTCTACTGTTCCAACAATATGTTTGTCCGTTCAGTGAAAGAGCTATAAAACTAAATCTGGCCACGCCATCTCGTTCCGGCTTCGTATCGCTCTATAAATACTTTTTATCTGTTATATAGAGCTTTTGAAATGCTTTTGTTCAATAACGTAAATACTCTTAGATATTTATATATTAGGAGGAAATAATGTATTATTTGGGATTTGAAAAAAAAAGTTAAATTATGCTTATATTGTATCAAAACATTTGAGAGAAATACAATATAAAATTATTGAAGTTATACTTCTTTTGGCGCGTTAGGGAAAAATGATGAGAGTACATTTTTAAGATGCGCTCGCACACCGTCACCAAAAACCGACATCCTGAAGTTAGCTATAGTCAACATTTTGTTTCTTTGTATTTGTTGTTTGTATTTAAACTTTCAATGTAATAAATACCTTTATTCTATTGTCACAATCTTACCAATATCTTCAATAGTAACGATTTATTTTTATTTTTGGACAACTGAATTAAAACATGTGAGAGTTCGACGGTAGGAAAAAATATTTCCACTTTATTTATTGACTAGCCTCTGCCTGCGAATTCGTTCGCGTGGAATAGTTACTTTAGTGTTAACGCTAACACGCAACGGAAGCTCCGAAAAGAAAAAGAAATCTGCGATTTTGAAACATTTTGCTCCGCCCCTATTGGTCTTAGCGTGATGATATAGCATATAACTTTCCTCGGTAAATGAGCTATATAACACTCAAAGAATTTTTCAAATCGGACCAGTAGTACCTGAGATTAACCCCTACAACGTCACAAACTCACAAACTTTACCTCTTTATAATATTAGTATAGATATGGGTTCTGCGCATCTATATTCAGAGCGGTCAACAAGGGCGAGGGCTATAACTAGCCGGTGACCAAAATTCAGTATTTGTGAATATCATTCAGTGTTTCATAGATACTAAACGATTGACTGCACTCTTAAGCGCCCAAAGAAAATCGTATATAATACTGTAAAAAGTCCAACTTAATTCCTGTAATATTTATATCGAAATAAAATGTCTTAATTTAACTCCTAGGGAAATACATTATTTCACCTAGCCTACATAATATTCTGAAAACTACTCTATCTAACAGTAAACGGCGCGAGTGTTACCAATTTAACTTAGTAAATATACGCGAATTTCGAAAAATTCGTTAGTACATGCTGGGGTTTGAAATAATATTCCACCGGTCAAGCGACACGATGATTTTATTTGTCACTGTTTTTTACATTATGTTTCACACGGACGGAGTCGCGGGCATAGCTAGTTAGAAAAATATATATAAAATGCACTACAGGGCAGACTAAGATCCCCCCAAAAAACTGAAGTCCACTTTGTATATGGAATTACTATAACACACATGTCAAAGGAAAATTAACGACGTGCGCTATACAAAGATGCTATCGGGTCAACAAGGTTGGAATAATGAATAAAAATTAATTATTTGCCAGCGCTATCAGTATCACTTCCTGTTAGTTTCGTCGGGTGTTAGATACGCTATACGATTAAATCGACCACAGCTAATTAAACTTATCGCTAGACCTATTATTTATAAGTTAAGTTTATCGTCTGTTGTTCCATTGTTTTGTGAAGGTTGTGCCTGTGTGTGTTATACATTACTCGTAAAATGAAGTTTAAGTATTTAGTAAATTTTTTTTTTATGCTATGAAATTGGTTTCAATATTAATTCAATTGTAAGGGGTGTTGAATAACATCTAATACTTGAGACACCAAAGCCGGTCACCTGCACGTGGTGCACCCTGCTGAATAGCGAACGAGGCAATGGCGAAAGCGGGTGGTAGGGTTTTAAAGCCTGACTGGGTCGCAACCACCATGTATATGGCGAAAAAGCGCGCCATAATGATTCGCTTCTGCGGGTCGCGTCTCGGGATCAGCCTGTGCATATCCAGCTTTTCGCAGGCCGGCATAACAGCGGCGACCGACGATGGATAGTGTATCACTCCGGTGGTCGCCATTATTTTTGGACTGTACTGTGCTATACCATACCATCAGGCATAATGCAGACATTTTGCCGTGCTACAATAAAAAAAAAAACTATAATTAATTGAAAAGTTATTTCATTGTTTTGAGTTTTCATTTCCGTCGGCAACACATACGCAGGCCTCGACTTTTTTTAAAATTAAAGAACAGCCACTTCCCTAATTATCAAATCCTATAGGCTATATCACGGAATAGTTTAAATTACTATCTGGTGTAAGAACGTAACAAGCTAAGCCTAGAAGTGGGCTTTGCAGCCGCAACACTCCTATAGGCATTTGATGACAGATTTCATTTAAGGGTGTTAGCTAGCGTACGTAATGCAATTTATTAATTACACTTGTAATGCTTCTTCGCCGCATAATGAACAGTTTTTGTCGGTATCCTTTCGTAACCGAGATGTCAAATTTAATTTTGGAGTTACTCAATATATTTAGATAAAGTATTTGTTTCATAAAATAGATATGATTGACTAATTTTAATTCATGCAACACGC
Organism: Antheraea pernyi; assembly: GCA_015888305.1. Lineage (NCBI taxonomy): Eukaryota > Metazoa > Arthropoda > Insecta > Lepidoptera > Saturniidae > Antheraea > Antheraea pernyi. The sequence goes on along the minus strand of MU158780.1, from coordinate 162,305 downwards.
GCAGTTTAAATAAATAAAGTATTAAAAAAAACGTCGAGATCTTGCTCCAAAAAAAGCTGGCTAGGCATTGTGAAAGCAGATATGAAGCAGTACGAGCTCATATAAAAGGATGTCGGAGACCGGGTAAAGTGGAAGAAATGAAGTCGGCAAGCTGAACTGAACCTGAACAGAAGCTGGAGCCACGCCGAGAGAACACTAGACAGAAGCAGGACAATCTATCAACTTCGATAATTAAGGGCATATGCGTGTAATGTAATTTATACACAAACTAGCTGATATCCCCAACGTCGTCTGTGTCGTTTATTGTCTCGATTGTTTTGTTGTATCTCAAAGGGATTAGGCAGCGTTTTCGACGAAAGTTTCCATAAGGCTTGACTTTTTCCGACACTTCCAACATATTTCAACTAGTTCACAAAAAATCTTAACAAAGTATTTACTTAAACCTTCCTCGTGAATCACTCTATCTAATAACATATCGCATGAAAATCCGTTCAATAGTTTTTGAGTTTATCGCGAACAAACAGACAGGCGCGGTGAGCTTTGGGTTTCGTGACGCCAGTGATAATAAGCCCTATTTCCGAGTCTAAATGCCGTGGGTTCAACTGCTCACGTGACAATTTTTTATTTGATGAGCATAATTTTCGCTACTGGGTCTAGGCGTTAAATAGTTCTAGGTACACATATATGTATATCATTATATAATCTATATAGTATGGAAAGTAATGACCGTATGAAATTATGTTAATATCGTTTAATATATTTTATTATACATTTGGCAAATGATTTTTATTTGTTTATGTAGATTTTTATATTCTATTTTTAACGTTTATTATATAAAATATGAAGTAACCTTATCAATTAATTATTAACTTGACCTCAACACAAGAGACATTAAATTAAACTAAAACATGAATGTTAAATAATATAAACGTACAAATCGAATGCACGACACATTTAAAACGCTGTATACCTCTAATCAGCAGTTAAACCTATGCAACGGAAAAAAGATGCGTTAAATTCACATTTGCGCCGCCCATCAATTGTTCGAAACAACGTTTTAACAAAATATATTGCCCATAAAAATGTTAATACTGTAATGCAACTGCACATTTCTTGTGCGCAATTTGCCACCGTTGAAAAACTTAATATACGAGACTGGTGCAAGTTAATAGCGAGTAGCAAAGTAGAATAATAGTTATATATGATGCTCCTTGTTCTGTAATCTCAAGAGATTGTTTGGGTATTCTGTTTGAATGCGATGATAACTGGAATTTTCAGTCAGATTCCAAATTCTTTTTCCGTTCTATAACTAGTTTATAGAGAGAGATTATAGACTGCCTTATAGAGAGAGATTAAAGGCTGCCACCTATATTTATATGACACCTCACGCGGCTCAATTCCGTTGTCGGCTCTCTATGTACCAATATATGTAACCAATTTTTACGGAATCATTTAAGCTTATCTAACCTTGTTACCAGTAGTTCTAAAAATTAAACATGAGTAAGACGGCAGTGCATAAACAGACATTATTACAACAAATGGTCTAATCAATACAATCTTTGACAGTCAATTTCTGAAAAGAAAACAGCTTTTAATTTTGTAAAATACATTTTTACTTCATTGTTATAAACAACATAAATAGTGGTTTTTATATATCGCTTTAAAATTTCATACAGAATACATTTTAACTATATCGCATAATTCTTTTATGTCCTAATATTATTACACTATCTATTTAAGCTTTGGAGAAAAAAAACAAATATCAAACTAAACGAAACAATTGTTTGTCAAGGTGTCGATTAACACCTCTGTGCAAATTTTTTGTGAAGTTAATAACACAGTAAAGAAGTCAAACATCTTATCCTAACAATTTAACATCTCATCGCTCGCCGCCTCTCTCTTGTACAACACATCGTCCAGTCGAATGCAATATTGTCAAATACGACCGTTAAAGAAATGGAACATGTAAATGAAGTTATTGGCCGGACCGACGAACGATCCAATGATATTAAAACTTATTAACGTCTACAATTTATACTATATACATTTTAAACAGTGTCCCGTAAATATTTTCTTGAATTTTAAGTTATTCTATGTTATTTCATAGCCTGATATTCGACTTGGTCTCCGCAAGGTAGTGATTAAATCGTCTCGGTGTATCTGTATACTCTATCTCACGTGTCACTCGTAGCAACAACGTATGAGGGATTTGTATTGTAAAAAGCTCGGTAAACATTTTAGCTCTATTTTTCACTGTCGTTTTGCATATATTTTGGATTCATAATACATTTATAAAATGAACATGGATTTCTTGAATTCGGAATTGTATTATTAGATATCTAATTACTAACTTACACCTAAGTGTTTATTTATGGAGGTGATTTTTATGTTATCCATCCAAACTATTATTATTAATGCAAATGTGGGTTTGTTTGTTTGTTACGTTTTCAATAACACAACCGATAATTATGAAATTTTGTATACATGTTAGAAATATAGATAAGGACATAGAGTACAATCCATCCAGAAAAATAAGCCCAGTTCCCAAAAGATAGGTCAAATCTACATTAGCGTGAACGAAGCCATGAGCAAAAGTTAGTTTTATTGTAACTAAGTGGTGCTTAGCACATTAACTTCTTGAATATTCAACGGAACGTCATACAAAGTGATATTTGTGGATATTTTAACATAAAGAATATTTACGTTATTACATTTACATTATATCTTGCAATTGTAACTATCTATTACCATAAATAATAATAAATAAATATTAGAAAGTAAAATTCCTTTATTTAGTTAATTCATATAAACTACACTATCTGTAGTGCGGTGAAGCTGTTAAGACCTGGTTAGGTCAGTAGCGTAGTCAGTTCGAAAAACCCAAAAGATAGGTCAAATCTACATTAGCGTGAACGAAGCCATGAGCAAAAGTTAGTTTTATTGTAACTAAGTGGTGCTTAGCACATTAACTTCTTGAATATTCAACGGAACGTCATACAAAGTGATATTTGTGGATATTTTAACATAAAGAATATTTACGTTATTACATTTACATTATATCTTGCAATTCTAACTATCTATTACCATAAATAATAATAAATAAATATTAGAAAGTAAAATTCCTTTATTTAGTTAATTCATATAAACTACACTATCTGTAGTGCGGTGAAGCTGTTAAGACCTGGTTAGGTCAGTAGCGTAGTCAGTTCGAAAAAAGATTTTTTCACTATCCGTCGTGTCTATCCGTTAAGAGTTAATTATACCGCCCCTATAAGTGTTCCTAAAGGCAATGTAAAAAATAAGGTTACTGCAGTCCTATAGTTCAGGTCTATAAATATTAATGTAATAAAGTGTACATCTGAAGCATTAAGTTAAATTGCGTTACTGTATCGAAGAGTTCCAGTGCCAAAATGCGAACCCGAGCCGATGTATTGAGTCTATAATTTAAACAGTTCGTGCCAAAAATTTCGACTTTTTGGAATACATTTTTTATGTTTAAAAGTACATTGACTGTGCCCGCGGTTCGGTTCGTATGCAGTACAAAATTTTGACAATGTTTTGAAACGCTTTTTAAATGGTGAGCATAGTATAATCTAAAAACAATGGCGACCACCGAGAGACACACTATCCCTCACCGGTCGCCGCTGTCATGCCGGCTTGCATAAATGTCTCTTCACGTTACGCTTGAAGGACCCCATATTATAGGAAGGAGGGAACACACTGGCCGGGAGATTGTTCCACAGCTTGACGGTACGGCAGAGATAAGAAGTTGCGAACTTTTTAGTTCGTGCCCAGATAGGATTTACCGTAAAACTATGGCTCCGGAGCCCAGCACGCGTGGTTCGGGTATGAAAAGGAGAGGAAGGTATTAAATTGAATAGCTCTTCAGAACACTCGCCATGATACAGACGGTAGAACACGCTCAGAGAGGCAATGTCTCTGCGCAACTGAAGCGGCTCTATAAATTGTGTAATGTCTGAATCATTAACAATGCGGAAAGCCCGTCTCTGCAACCTGTCCAGGGTATCTAGTAGGTATTTGGCGGAACCGTCCCAGAGGTGCGAACAATACTCCACGCAAGGCCGAACTTGTGCCTTATAAAGGAGGTATAGCTGATCTAGCGTGAAAAACCGTCGCACCCTGTTCAGGATTCCGAGTCTCCGAGATGCAGTGGAGATGACGCTCTCGATGTAATCCCTGAGATTGAGGTCGCTGCGAATATCTATACCTAAGATATTGAGGCTGTCTCGCATTGCGAGCGAGACGTTCTGGAGAGCAGGAAGAGGAGTAAATGGAGATGTTTTGCAGGTAAACGCGCAGGTTGTAGTGATTTCAATATAAAAGTTATATTTGTTTTATTATCGATTTTTTAATCATTGCTATTGTAAACAATTGTCTTCAATTATCCGTTTAATGTCTGTTTAATATTTGATGCTATATGTAAAATATTTCAAAAATAATACTATCATTTTGTGTCGACTTTTAACTTCATAACTTGTTCGGTCGATTATCTATAGTTTTTTAATTAAATATATATTGGATTTCATATATATTTAACAAAATATATCTTGATCAGATAATATACTTATAATTAAAAAATCATGTTAATTGGTTTTCGAATTAAAACGCACACAAACAAACGGACAGGCCGTACGGCCATGTAATTAATGTAAAATGACAATTGAACGTTAACCTGTCAATTTTATCAATATTTAAGATCTTTTGTCTCACTCACTCACTCACTTTTTATATGGAGATTTTTCAACGAAATTAGTCACTTCTCCGTATGTTCTTTCAAAAGTTGTTTAATACAGACCTTGTGTCCTGACAATTACAAACATACAAAGAAAGCTTACCTAAATTCGTCAATATATTTTTATTTACATATATTTATAAACACAGACATTCATGTGTACATGCCCCTGTAAGATAAAAGCGAGATAAAAGACTAAAACAGTTACTGCCAAGTCTACCAGCATTCCTTAGAAGATACACTATCGTCTACAATCTAGCTCATAATAAGACCGAGCATTAATCTGCTGACGGCACAGTATCGCAGGATCTCCTATCTGGCCCGACTTATCAGCTTAACGACCGACTGCCTTATCAAAATACGTGCTTCCAAGCTTTTTTCGTGGATTAAAAATGTTGCTGACGGAAAGCTCGTGTGAGCGAGTTCAACTCGCTTAATTTTGTTTTAAAATCTTTCGGTGCTATTTTTATATTAGTTTATACTACAGTTTGACATTTGATTTTTTTTATATAATGATGATGATCTTTTATAATCTGAGTAATGATTAAAATAAATGACATTTCAATTATTAAAAAAAAAACAATTCATATACCTTTTATTCAATGAAAACAAACGTTAACCCTCCATTGTCGTTTGAAGTTATTCCTACAAGTTTACAAAAATACTTCTCTACTGCGTTAATTTTTATTTTTAATCGCTTATAATCTCATGAGTTTTACATTACGTTCTTTTTATTTTTTATCCTTTTTTAAATCAAAACCTATCTAAAATCTCTGTACACTCTTCTTTGTCAAAATTAAACGTAAAACTTTAATTAAATTTAAAAACCTAATCTTTAACCTCACTATGAAGCCAAACACAAAACACCCATCTGAACTTGAAAAAGTATGCACTTACCATTTTTATTTATGTAAACTACTAGCTTTTGCTCGCGGCTTCATTCACATTAATGTAGATTTGACATATCCTCGGGAAGAATACTATTGTCTGAATGAATGGATCATATGTTTTTTTCGGTACCCCTGACAACATTTATACAAAATTTAATATGAACAGTTGAGTAGTTAAAGTGACAAACTGACATTCGCATTTGTAATATTACTCAGGATGTCTAGATTATGAAAATAAAAAGTGATAGAATATGCAGAATTACTTAAATCTTATTAATAATGAGAAATATTATTATTACTTATTCTGCTATTCGTAGTAAATATAATAACCGTCCTAATAATATTATATTGTATTGATGAGGGACTCCGAAATAACTTAGGGCACCATATACCAACACAATATAAAGACTAACAGATCGCGGTACGATTAGTGTTTCGTCTCCTATTGAATCTATTCATATGTACTGGAATTACTGCTATATTGTTGCGCTCAGTACGTCACCCTTTTTCGTTTAACCAGTTACCTAAAACTTTTCATTGTGGAATTATTAAAACGGCCCAATCTTCGCTCAGTCCGTGATCTTATTATTTAATTCGTAATTTACTTCAAGGCAAGATTTGCCTTACCTAACCCAAAGGGTGACGATACCACGTGAAATCCAAAGTTAGCACTTTGTATAAGAGCATCAATTATTTTATCTTATCAGTCCAACTAAAAAGAAGGGAAAACGACTTATGATATCATAATAAAGCCTATCAGACTGATACAAGTTACATGCAAGTTGTTTTAGCTAATCTTATGAGATACCGTCTGATATCAGTGGCGCCTGAGGCGATGCCTGAGAATTGCCGAAAACGTTCGAATGCTTTCGAACATTCTAATAATAAGCGATAATTGCTCCTCCCCAAATATATTGGATATTAATGTGTAATAAAGTTATAGCTTTATTATTAAAACATTAGTTATATACTTAAGTTTGCTTTATGTTTAAAAATAAAAGATGCCTATTACAGTTATTTATGTTTACAGGAAACATAGACAGGGTTGAATGTTTTTAAATGCCAGAACTGTACCGTAACGTATTTGAATAATGAAATGGAAAAGCGATAATAAAGAGTGACAAAGATATCTATAGGATTGAACGTCCGAGTCAAAGGATGGAAAACCTATATTATACAAAGATTCTTCGTATGATTCTTACATATGGAAAGTAATGATAATATATTATTACTGATTGTGTATAAGACGGGAGAAAGCGGAAATGTCGTATCTTGCATTTTGGACTAAATCACTTTTTACCATATTCTTGTATAAAAAATACCGCTTCGAATGGTTTGGGTATCGTTATCCTATGATACCATTTTTCATCCTTAGTTCCTTGGTCTTTGCCTAGTTTTAGCACTACACATGAAAAAAAATGAATTTTTGAAATTCATTTTTTGGCTCTGATGGGTTTTTCAAGTTACGACAATTCCGATGTCTCACATCGATATTAAAAGTGGTCACGATAACGAGTGCAATAAAGAAATGCAGTAAAAAAGGTGGCATTATAATTACATCTCATCTAATATTGTAAACTTCACGTCATACATTCCAACTACATTAACGCCATTTTGATTGTTTGGCGCACTTCATTTAATTTAATGCTGTTAACTTGAAGCTGACTTGGTTGCTGTTATAGCGCTATGCTACTTAAGTTAAAATCTACCTCTCATATTAATAAATATGCCGCCGAAATTTCGTTTATGCCTTAGTGTAAAAAGTACAATAGTTCAAACTAAGTGCATATTATATCTTGGTAACTATACACTTATTATATATACATGGATAAATATTTAATACCCAGCCATACAAACAATTGTGATTATCACATAAAAATCAGCTATATGCGGGGATCGAGTACGCCAGTTCTCAGCTTCGGCTTGTCAAACCTTACCTACCTATAAACTATATAAATTGAGATAGGCTTGTTTTTTTTTATTGTATATCGGCAAAATGACTAAACTGTGCCTGATGGTAAGCACAGTACAATCCAAAAACAATGGTGCCCAACGAGTGACACATTATCCATCGCCGGTCGCCGCTGTCATGCCGGCCTGCGAAAAGCCTGATATGCACAGGCTGATTACGAAACGCGATCCGCAGAAGCGAATCACTATGACGGGCTTTCTCGCCATATACATGGTGGTTGCGACCCAGTCAAGCTGTAAAACCCAACCACCCCGGTTTCGCCACTGCCTCGTTCGTTATTGTAACTTGAACGTCGCTAAAAGACAGATTTGTACGTATGTGCATCTGTAGTAGATTTCAGGTAATCGCGTAACTAAGGTAGCGTCACCATCTTGGAAATATTAACAACTATTGAGACAATTATGAACATGCCACCAACTTGCTGAATCCGAAATCATTTGATGTTCAATTACATCTCATAGTGTTAAGTGTCTATGCGTAATAATTTTAATCCTAAACTAGCTGAATCCTGACATTTATGTTTGGTTTTTTTTACTTTCTTAACAATATATTGTATGTACAGAAGAAAAAACATAAAAAAATTGAAATCACAAATATACTTTGCCTACCAAATTTCTTTAGTATTTTGTAGTCCTTATAAATATCGTAGTTTTTTAAGACCTTAATAAGTATAAATGCTATAAAAACTAGGAGACTATTAAAAATATACAGACATAACTAAACTCCTTTAATTCATTTAGGAAAAATAATTTCAACCGTGTAGGTTTTAATGTTAGTTTTGGAAGATGAAACAGGAGAATACAAAATTATAATCTCACCTATTTTGTATAGGTACTCGGGGGTCCAGCTGACATTGTCCTGCCCTGAGCACTAAATAATCAAAGCCTCGGACCACACCGCCCCCTACCAGGTCTAATTGTTAATATAAACCGTTCCTGAATCCAATTGAACACACACAAAAATAATCATTAAAATCTGTTGAATTGCTTAGGAGGAGTTCAATTACATACAGCACATACAGAAGAATTATATATGTACTAGCGGGCCGGGCAGACGTTGTCTTGCATTGATATTTAAAAAAAAAGTTCAACCGCAGTACCACCTACCGGGTCCAATTATAAATCTAAACCATTCTCGTCTCCACTCGAACACACACACAAAAATTCATCAAAATCGGTCCAGCCGTTTAGGAGGAGTTCAGTGACCTACACACGTACAGAAGAAATTTATATATAAACAAAAGAATTATCAGTCCATGCTGCAGTTATTCCTATCGCGCTCTACAAAACCTATTCTATACATTTGTCTCAGACCGCGTTTCCTCTTAAAGAGGTTTAAATATCATTACAGAAGTTTTAATAATGTGACAGGTTGTAACACTATTCCAGATCATAATCATAATATAAAATGTTACAAGAACAATATTATCGATTTAAATAAAAACGGGTATAACATAGCAGCAACTGCTTTACAATGGGTCAACAAATGAGCCTGTCGGAGAAATGCACAGGCATGAAACAGGGAACAGTTAAAGGGGTCAAACCCACGTCGACTTACTTATAAGTAAGTTCTTAATATTTATTAGCTACGTTGTGTTGCTGACTTCTTTTGAAGTTGAAGTCTATAAGAGTAGCCACTAATTAAATACTACACACATATTTGTTATTTAAAGCTTTTATTAATATAATGAACTGATGTTATAAACAAACCTATACGCAGTTATATTGATATAATTTGGATATATACACTTACATTCTATATTATTGATAACAAGCCTTAGTAATCCGGTGAAGCTGAGAAAGACGGTAATAGCATAGTTCGAAGAAAAAAAAATGGTTGTCTGTAAAGTCGGTTTACGAACGATAATTTTATGTAATAACGAGTGGCATACATCGGCCGATGGATTGGAAGAGAGATAGATGCGTCAAAAGCCGAACGCTTAGGCCGATCGCGCTTTTCTATCGCTTGTTCCGCGCTCTCGCTTGCACGCTCGGCTTAGGCTGAACGTGACACTTTTTCACACGTTTTGACACGTTATCACGTCAAAAACGTTACTGAGTGAATATATGTACGCCTTAAATTATGGCTTCTATTAAAAAATAAAGAAACAAAAACACAAAGAAACAAAAACAAAAAAAAAAACAACAAAGAAACAAACTTTTATAATTAAACACACAAAACTTACATATGATCGTTAGCACATACTAGATAGCTCTAATTGCCTCCCTGGTAAAAAGAGAAATAACAAAAGGTTGTTATGGCTACCAACGCCGAGTCTGGCACCACAGTCCGAAAATATTTTGAACACACAACTATTGCATACAAGCTACGACTCAAATGCAACAATATGTAAATACCTGGTTAAAAATAAATAGACTAAATATTTATTATATATTATAAGTTTCAAGTCGTCTTAGCCATAAGTTACAAGCAACAATTATATTATTATCAAATATATATTTGACTAGCAATCTCTTGCGACATCGTCTGTGACCGTATCCCTATTAAGGAGTGTATGCGAGGAACACCTGTAGCCTATGTTACTCCTTATAACAACAGCTATCTGCCAGTTAAATCCCGTCAAAATCGGTTCAACCGATTTGGACATTAGCCGGGACAAACGTACAAACAGAAAAAGTTAAAAAAATGTCGTTTTGATATAGGTATTATACTGTATATACGTTTATATCCATTTAGTTAAAATATGTTATTTTGACATTACAAAGAGATACTTCAATTATTTATTTGAATAGAAATAGATTTTATATTATTACCGTAACATAAGGACTATGTATATTGTATGTACTTAACGGAAAAGGATTTGTGTAAAGATGTACAAGAAACACATGTGAAAATGTTTTAGAATGTACAAAGACTATCAAACCAAGTTATAAATTGAGTACAGAAAGTTATTCCTAATCGTTTTTTTAACATAACGAATAAACATTGACAAACAACGTGTTTAAGAAAAAGAAACATTATTTTATGGACCTTATTCCATCACGTTTAGGTCCATATTCGTAAGTGTTGTGTAATCGACGAAAAATAGGAAAGCACGCCAGTAACACGATCTCGAAATAACAAATGTGTTAAGCAGTTTAAACTTATAAACACTAGGGTCCATTGTTCTCGCGATCACTATCTGTCGTTCCTCAAACACCACAAAGGAGCGTATCGTGGTAGCGGTCGCGGGTGACAAATGGGCAAGGCTCGGCCCACCCAAACAGCGACTTGTATTATGAGACGCGATGCGGATCGTATTTCTGTTTAGATTTCGATAGCCGTTTGTATAATAAAAGATCTGGAATGCAAGCCTCCGAATGTAACAACTACTAACCAATCTGTTTTTAAAATAAGTAGCTAACTTGACTTTTTGTATCCCAGAGAAATATCTGTATCGGATTTTTATTTTGGTAACTAACATATGAACCATAAAAACAGGTATTATGTTTTAATTTAATAGGTACCTCCTATATTTTAATCAGAGCAATCAGTAGAAATCATAAGAGTTTGGAAATAAAAGTGGATTTCACGTAAGCCTGGAATTAAAAAAAAACTTAAAAATGGATATTAATGAAATAAATAGAAGAAAACTGACTACTTATTTAATAACTTATAACCCTAGTTATTATTAACTTACTTTACATGGGCTTCTTTTTAGTGTACTTGTATGTCTGTATCCTTGCTTCGTCGTGATGAACTAAACAATTATATCATTATTAATATCGTACTTTGTAGTTAAAATTACTCGGATTATCTCGTGTTTATATAAGTGCATCCCGGTATCAGTTTGCTCTTTATCTGCGGTCACGAATCTTGTTTGAAGTACTTGTATCGCCGAGCGATAGAGTTCGCCCATTTTTCTTCTCTGCAACAAAGGATTTAATCGGCCGTGTGTGCTACTCGTGGTGTATGGTTCAATTTAAAAGAAAGTATTTATATAGAAGTACCTACCTATTTTTATATCGATCAATTTTAAAATAGTGTTTTTTTAACTTTTATTTCCCAAACTTTTATTAAGATAGATTTCTTCAATACATTTCTTCAAATCCAACGACTACATAGAAAACAAAAACGTTATTACATTTTCATTACAACTAATTTTTAAACAATTTAATAATAAAATTAGTCATAAAATGACCTCACCCGTGAATGTATATAAGTTTTTTTAAGTAAATTTTATCTTAATTCTCAATTACAACAACTAGAATTACATTATATTACATTGCATTTTGAATAGATAATAACTGTAGATAACTGATACTTAATAACAAAAACTGTTCTCAAAGAGTAAAGTCTATTTTATACAAACTAAATTTTGACAATTGCTCAACAATTATGTAATAGATATGAATCTCTATTTTCATATGAACTGAGTCATGAGTAATCTGGATGTTTATTACTATTGACTAGGTTATTTAAAGATGTATTTAAAACAACGTTATATTGGATTTCATTTATATTTATGAAACACATATTCACTTATAAACTGACTTTAGATATTTATAGTATTACTTTGTTAAATACCATGACATACAGAAGGCAGCTTGAACTTTTGCAAATAAAGACAAAATAATACGACAAATTCGTCCAACCGCTTATCACTTATGACTTGACCTCTACACCATAATAAGCTCGGTTGCGGTGGGCGACGCGTCACCTCCGCCCTCTATCGGGCGTTTAATGATTCACCCCGTGCGATTGCACACTGTACCCGATCGCGATTAAGCCGTTCCCAATAAATACATACAATGGATACGTCATTTCGTAACCACGAGAACGATAATCGTCTAAAATTAATTGTTCTCAATATGAGAAAGAAAAAATCGATAACATCAATTCATCAAATTAATACATGTACGTTTGGAAATATTTTAATGAAATCGAAGTATATCGTGTTTATAAAATTAAAGTGTCTTCTGTTTGTCCGTGTTAATTGCTGAAACGATTGAATCAATCTTCACTTAAAATCGTCAAAACAGTTGTAGTTGTGGCAAAATGAAATAAAAGATAATCCAGAATTATTCTAAATATAACATTTAGTTCGCATGAAGTAATAAAGTCATTTTCACAAAAACGAACTCGCTGGCACTAGGTTATAAGCGTTAAATAATGAACTCTTGTTAAGTGGATAATTCAAATCCAAACCAAGATTATAAATGCCAATGTTATTAATACACTTTCCCGCTTTAACTACGTTACTACAATATTGATCAATATTAAATTAAATTACATACACGTTATCAGAGATATAAAAGAGGACATGGGGTACCTTTGGTGTCCCCGAGGGAACATAAACGCAAGCGAAGCCGCGAGCAAACGTTAGCGTGCATATATTTTTACTGTATCGTATTTGTCTGTTTTTTTTTTTATCGAACTGTCTACGCTATTGACCAAGCAAGGTCTTAACAGCTTCACCGGACTACTAAGGCGAGCGCTTAAGGCACTCAACCAATGTATTTGTCTGTGTTTTCTTATTATCCTACGATAATGAAATCACTCATATTGACTTTCTGATGGAAAAGAAATCGATGATAATGAACTATAACATTTTGATTAATTATGTTTAAGATATCGATTCCTTGAGCGATTGGAGTATTTTAATTGAGGTTTTGATAATGCACTTGTGATCGTTAAAAGCCGCCGGTTCGGAAAACAACCTAATCACCAAGAAGAGACGACAATCAGTATTATTCTCGGGTTTTCTTATCTATATATAAATACTATAAGAATATAAAACTAACGTATCTGTAATAAAATACATTTTAATCATTTTTTTAAATGTCTGTATGTATGTATGTGGGTTTTTTCGATACGCGTCACTGCTAAGGAACTGCTTTCACAATAAAACCTGAAAATGATATAGCATATTCTCAAGTAACATTTAGTCTTTGTCTCACTAAAATCGGTCTACTCTAACAGTTTATTGTTTACAGCCGTACACTTGCAGACATCATTTTCATTCGCGTAAAACATACACTGTATAATAAAACATGCCTTACATTACGAAAGTGAACTTCTACGAGTACAAACTGGAGTTTTAGTAGAAACATGTGAATATAATTCAACATAACAGAAGTTCCGCTTCGATTAAAATGTTTAAAGAAATACGCATTTTTTTACTGAATTAGAATCAACCGGTATTACTATATTAAAATTAACGCGGATATATCTTGTGGAAAGTACTTGATTTACAGTCAAATATGTTTAAACGAATTAAATCTTTACATTGTTCATTGTGTTAGTGTACACATCATATAAACTAAGTTATTAAAACGATATATTATTTCATTACATAGTATAAAACAAAGTCCCCTACCGCGTCTGTCTGTCTGTCTGTTCGCGATAAACTCAAAAACTACTGAACAGATTTTTACCAGTGGATACAGTGATTCATGAGGAACGTTTTAGTATATAATTTGTCAAGGATTTATTTTTAATCAGGGCGGGACAACGTTTGCCGGGCCCGCTAGTATTATATAATAGTAATTTATACTATTGTTTGAATAGAGATTTTTTTAAAGCTGAACACTGGAACTGGCGTTCAAAACTGTTTTTTTTGCATCTCATACATTTATTGGCGAGGTTATATCTAATACAATATAATCAACAAGGGTGAAGCAATTACCATTCAAAATATAGATCAGAAGATACGCTAAGCAAGAAGGAAGTAAGTTAAAGTTATTGATCTGAGCTTTATTTGGAACTGAGGAACTGTGAACGCCTATGTAAAAGAGGTCGCGTGGCCCAGTCGCGTGTTCGACCTCCTACGCAACGATCGTCTTTGTTGAGGAGATTCTTAAATTTTTTCTCTTTTTTAATGAGGATCTCAGTAGAGTCATATCCTGGGTTGAGCTAAACCCACTGGTCCTCAATCCCACCAAATCGAAAATCATGGTTTTAGGAAGCAAAATGCAAATTAATGATATTATATCCGCCAATCCAGTGATAAAGATTATGGGCAAGAATATTGATAGGGTTGATATAATTCATCGACCCGGAACTTCGTTTTGAGTCGCACATAAATAATGTTATTAGAAACCACTTCTATAGGTTCAAAGTACTGTATCGCTTTAGACAGTATTTTAGTATCACATTGAGGAAGCTACTTGTTGACAGTATAGTTCTATTGAGACTTAATTACTGTCATACAGTGTATGGTCCTTGTTTATTATCGCGTAATGATCGTTCCATCCAGCGTGTGTAGAATGCTTGTGCCAGATATTGCTTCGGTGTCCCGCGCCGTGGGCATATTACACCATTTTGAATGATGCAAATGTTTAAAAAAAATACTTTTTGGGCTGATTCAAACCAAAAACCTAAAATATCTGTATGACAAGTTAGAGTGGAGACAAGATAAGCACACATACTTTTCATGTTCTCGCACCATGACTAATCCATTATCGATACCTCTCCATAGAACTACCGCTTTCAGAGGGTCATTTAAATATGCAGCCACTCGTTGTTGGAACAACATCCCACCACCATGTCGATCCAAAAAGAGTAAACTTAGCTTTAAACTCTCATATAAGCATTATCTATTGCAATTTCAACCTCAGTAATTAAAGTGACGTATTATGTATTCACGCAGTTCTATTGTAAGCTCTTTTTATTGGTATGTATTTTTTTAAATCTGTTTTTTTTCGTCTATATTTGTTTTGTTTAATCCTAAGTTTGTGGTTACAGTAGCTATATCTCTATAATGTGACCATTCGTGACGTGTTATGTGTGTCTGTGTTATTTGTTTGTTCGTTTTAATTTTTTATTATCATTAATATGACCGACTGAGCGTCCGTTTATCATCATACAGGCTCCCACTTAAAATCAGCGTTGTAGTACTACTTACTGTATTGCAGATTTTTGCTGAATGGGTTCACCAATTCTTGGACATCTATTTTACATTGTCAAATGTTTTTTTTTCTGTCTCTTAGTTTGTCTAATTTAATTTAATTGTATGGTTGTTCCAACAATAAAGTATTTATTTTTTCTTTCTTCTTCTAAGCTTACGTCATTTCTGTTACAGTAATTTAAACTTAAAAAATATATACTTTCTAGTATATTTTTTTATTATTAGTCGCGTTTAAAATTCTACGATAAAATTCACTGCACGTATAATATACAGTTTTATTACAACCCATTACAGGTAGTTAGTATCCATGTGCACCTTGGAACCGTCGCGGTTCTTAAGAACATTGTGAACGCGTCTTACGACAATAATTATTCTTATTATTTAATTACACGATAAAACTTCATCCAGCAAGGTGGATAACTCAAACGATAAGACATCATTTATATCAAACGGCTGGATCTCTATTCTAATTAACATTGTGCACCTTTTTGCCTGAACGCGATCGTTATCACGAACGTTCGCAGTCACGAACTCGTATTAATTTTATTAAACCTTACAATTAATACACAACTTATCATAATTAACTGAAACTAACCCGTTTATGTTCATACAAAACTAAGTATTTGTAGATTTTTATATCTGTGATACCAACTTAAATGAAAAACTGTTCAAGGTAATATTTTTATACTAAAATTGCGTCATGCTGTTTTATTAGCCGACTGCAACAATGTAATTCTTTGGACAGTATGTATGTAATATTATGTATGTCTATTTCTTTGGCATCCACTATTGGCTAAACATCTCAATATATATAAATAGATATATACCCAATAAAAGAAATATTTATTTAAAATATTAACATATTTATACTTTCTAACGAAATTATATAAGTAAAAAAAGAAAAGCCGATTTGTTCACTAAATATTTTTTTGAATTGCACTAAAAAAGTATGCCTTCTAGTATTTTAATTCCGCGTATGGTCTAAAACAGTCACAGACGCCCAAGCTAAAAAACGGAATTATTTGTGTTTTTTGTTTTGTGTAATGTCTATTGCAGCATTACCTTAAGACTTGCTTATAAAAAACTTAACAAGTTTACAAATTTTTAAAACAAGTTGTGTTTTTTATATGTTATAGGTTTTAGCGTTTGACCACAATCCCTCTTGATGTTTAATATGTGGTTTAAAATATTAGCCAAGTTAAACCTAGAACGTAACTGGTTATCAAGTGCCGTACCTACAAGTTTTTACATTTTGACTTTTTTTCCTTATAAATTATTTTACTTGTTTATTCAAGCCCGACAATATGTACGAAATAATTTACTATTACGTTAAATATTGACCAGAATCGACGTGGACTACGTAGAAATGTATATTTATTGATAGTAGCCGCTGCCGTGGAAGTCTCACAGGGCGTACCCGTGCAGATATTTGAATAAACCACCCAAATATTCCTGTGATGTGTTTTCCATATTACATATAATCATCGCGATGAAGTAGTCCAGTCCAGAAGGTGTGAAGACCCTGACGGGTCATAGCGTAGTCAGTTCGAGAAAAAAAAAAGCGATGAAGAAAGCCAAGTCCTGTACAGTTTATTTTATTTCCCGATTAGATGGTCAATAAAGCGAACCACACGCAAGTGAAAGTGAGAATCGACGTAGGTAGGTGGAAAAGTCGTATTACTTGTACGCATGTGTGACGTAAAGCTGTAAGTTATTTTCAATAACTGTTATTTTCAATAACTGTTATTTTCAATAACTGTTATTTTCAGTACAGAAGGTTGTGCTTGTACTAAACGAACGGGTGCAATTCAGTCGGCATATAACTTATTCTGCTTTTCGAAGATTAGTTACAGATTTGACATGATGATGGTTTGGTTGATAGCGTGTTCGGACACCGCGACATTGGACGTAGGTTCGAATGCTAGCAACTGGGTCGGAGTTTTCGGTGACGGGAAACATCGTGATGTAACCGCATCATGGTTGTAGGGCTTTTTCTAAGTCCGCCTGACTAACTATCACTCTCAAGTTGAAATTCTGTCGCCAAGCATCTGTTGGTGTGTTCCGTCAGGTGCAATTGAGAGTCAGCCACCTCTAGGATTAGAGTGTTTACCACCTCAGGACCATATCGTCAACTAACATCTGATTAGATTGTGGTCAAAGGTTAAACCCACTACAGGTGGTAGAGCCACGCTGAAGCTATTACTGGTTTCAGAACTGGTACACCCTCTCGCAGCAAACCGACGTGACGTAACAGTGCTTGCATTAGGATGCAGTAGTAGGATAACCAAACCCCCCTTCCCCACTTCCCCTCCCTCAATCACAGGGTGGCAACGCACTTGCGACTCTTCTGGTACTGCAAGTGTCTATGGACGGTGGTGATTACTTAACATTAAAGCATAAAAAATTGCCACAGTCTCTAATACTTAAAGCCAAATGAACTACCTGTTATTCTATTTGAAATCATAAATTTGGTTCTGGCATGTCGATTCTCTATTTGACATTTAATACCCTAAAACTGAAATTGTTAAAATCATTCATTTACAATAAATAGTAATATAAAGGTGATGCGTGCTGTAACAAATGTTGTAATAGTAGTTATTTAGTGTTCTTCTGTTGCGTACGTGAGTTCTTCATGTGGCAGATTGATGGAACCGCTAGTTGCGAAGTTTCAGAGAATCCACACGAAGTGTATAAAATGCGATCGGACCATACAATTTCGCAAAAACTACACAACGCGATCCGTTGTTCTGATCGCTGTGATAGGGTGAGTATAACGTCAGCAAAAAAAATTAATTCACTCAAATAAACTAATTTGGCTATGAGTATTCATATAGGTTATACTAAAACTCTAGTATAGAAACCAAATAAGTTGCCAATAAAGATTTTCAATGAAGTTAGTGCTGGTATGTTAGCTGATGTCTATGATTGCCATTTGATTTCTTGCAAAATGTGTTAGTGTTTTTTTATTCCTTGAGTTAGTTATTATTTATCTTTTGTTTTTGTCCTTAGTGTTTAAATCCTATAAACAAATTTACTGATTTTAACTTATATCTTTTAAATTTTATAATTGCAGCTTAGCCCTTGAGGAGATGTGTAATAATATAAAAGATTTAAAAAAATTGAGCCGTCACGGGACGCCTGGCAGATGTGAAACATCGAAATGGTTTTGTACAAGTTATATGAATAAAAGAACAGATTAGGCATAATGAAAATATAAAGCATTAGAAAATTTGTTCCATAAATTATTTACTGTTTATTTATTTTATTACATATTAATTTTTATTAAATACAAAAATTCAACTAGACGTGCCGCGTAACACTAGTATAACGAGTGGCCGACAAAACAATTTGAATCTTATGATTATACAAATAGAGTTGTAAATGTTTTTGAGTATTTCGTTAATAGTGCAAAGTTCGTGTTTTGCGTCGCCACGTCGCGCCAATCCAAAATCAGGTTATAGGTTATAGATGTTTCACATAAAAAAGAATATTCAGAAAAGTTAGCAATCTGTCAGAAAAATTCTGTTCAAAATCGGTTTACCTCTTTTGCAAATTCACTCGAACAAACACTTTTATGATATAACTGACTATGTTTAAGAATTCGTATTATTATTATTTCATTATTTGGAAAAGATTGTGCAGTTGTTTATAATTTTAATTACAAATTCACTAGTTGATTATTTAAAACTGGTTTTGAACTGATCTATTACATAGATCAAATTGTGATATTTGTCCCGATAATACTCAGTTTCGAGCGATTATTTTTTTTTGCAAACGGTCCGACACACACGGGCTCCGAGGCCGCGTATCGTTCCATCTAATATTATTCTGGGAACGGCCTTAATAAGTCACTACAGAATGTTATCTATTCCATTTTATCGGACGGAGTGATAAGAATCTCTATCCAATTAGCCCCACAATGCAATATGGGCCGTCTCAGGCACTGTTATGACGGGCCTGGCTTCATTCTCAGTTTTATATTGGCGTTGTGCGCGATGAGATGTATGTGAGGTGTTTATGATGGATTCCTGTCACAATAACATAATGTATACATTACTTTACATGTTTATTATATTATATACACTGTATATGACGATATCAAATATCATTATTATGCTTAATTTACATTTAGAGTTAATTTACATGAATGTACGTACAACAATAAGAGAAACAGGTTGGAGTTTTATTTGTAAAATGTAACTTAACCATTTAATTTTGTTTAAGAGTTATTTCTGTGTAGCGCAAACATCATCTAGTATGAAAATCAAGGTTATCTGTATGATATAAACCTTCAGAACAGGTTTCTTAGAATTGTGAATCACCCTCTATTAGTACTGGCAGTATTATTAATCTACATAGTTTTTCACAACGTAATGTACAATTGTCTGTTAGGATGTAAGGATTTTTGTAGGCAAAAAAGTCGAGGCACTAAGGATTGTCCGTAGAATTAAAAAGTTGAAACAATGGAATAACTGTATTCTTTTTTAAAATTTTAAGATTTTCATAATTTGTAAACTGTAATGATTAACTTTAATCTGGTTTTTATATATATTGGAACTCCGTGCATAATTATATACATACTTACGGTTTATTAATTTAACAAACATATGCGTACAAAATATCAATATTACGTGACCCCAGGCCGCCATAATACGCAATAGTCCGGTGAAGCTGTGAAGACCCTGCCGGGTCAATAGCGTAGTCAGTTCGAGAAAAAAAAATGGCAATGTGTCACGAGCATGTCGACGTCATCGGTGACGCAAACCTATAAGGTTTTCCTCTATTTTTTAATCACTCAAAAACGTAACTAACATTAAATTTATTTTCTATTATTTACAATTATTTTCTATTATTTTTAAACGGTTAATAACAGACGCGTTTTTACGCTTCCTATATTCGAACCGGTCAATAGTTTCGTAGATAAAAAGAGTTTGACAAATGTGATTTATATCTAACTCTCAGTGGATAATGATACTCATCTCGCGGCTGTATCAACAACTGAGCTGTGTGGACCCCACCACCGCTCGACCGATAATCTGGCCACTCGATTATCGCGTTCACGATCTACGATCATGGACTCAATAGTATTGTGGATACTGTTAGGAAATTTGCACCGAACCTTACTTTAGTTGAGATTAACAACGACTTAGAATGGAATAGAATTGTCATAAGTAACAAACAGGATAAAAGGAAAACACTCGCTATAGTTTTAGAAGTGGACGCGACATAAGAATGACAGATTTAAATTAAATATTTATTTTCGTAAGTATTTTATGTGTGCATAGATGGTGCAAAGTTTTAAGCGATTACCTCACCGTACTGATGTATTATGGGTTTGAATCTCACACAAGACCGTTATTATTATTATTTTTTTGCAATCAGTAAATCCCGCTGTTTATTTTATCCGTACATATTTACTCTGAGAGCGCTATAGACCTTTTGAATTAAAAGGAAAGCCCTATGGGTATCGGTATTTTTATAAGACACACTTCTATAAAGATAAATATAGCAAATGTATAACAATGTATGTACAATTCACCGGTACAAGAAGCCGTTACAGAGACATAGGTTATTAAGAACTACATTCTTTAAAAGGAGTTCCTATGATGTCTAACTGCAGACGCTATCAGTAACCGGGCTTGCGTCACGAACAGACCGCTGCAATTTGATCATCCGATTATCGCAGTCATCATCTTTGACTTACTCATAATCAACGACAATCTACTTTCGACTTAAGTACGTATATATTTAAAAGTTCCATATTCACTATATTACAAGTTTTATATTATAGAGGAAAAACGAACAGGTGGGTGACCTGATGGTAAGAGATCACAGCCGTCCTTGTTGCCGGCCTTTAAAAAGAAGTGTACGCTCGTTTCTTGAAGGCTTGTTACTCGTAATGGTTTGGAAACACTGCCGCTGGAAGTCGATTCCACAGGGTCGAAGTACGAGGCAGAAATAACCTTGAGAACCTTGAGAACACAAAAGACCTCCTGCCGTCGAGGTGGTGTGGATGACATTTCAGTTTCAGGCGGGTTGAACGATCGTTATAATATAGTGAAAATGCAGATCTGTTGAGACTCAATAATTTTAAAACTACTTAATGTGTTAACATAGGACTGTGATATTTCGATTCGTAATATCTCGTAGAGGGTTTTTATAATATATATATATATATATAAATATATATATTAATTATATTCAATCTTTATCATTTTTATAAAGACCAACGAAGTAGGCGTGAATCAACCAGTCCTATACATTTTAATTTCACTCGCGTTTTTCCTAAACATATTTACTAGTTATTTTTGTTTTATTCCATAATCCCTTATTCAATATATTAAACGGACAGAAAAATTAATAATAATAATATATGACATAACTATTATTGAATATTCCGGGAGATCATGTTAGTAATAGTTTTTTTTGTGACATAGATAATATAGTTATATTTGTGTAGCGTCAAATTAGATAGTCTATATAATCTTTGCCGTAAAATGCAAAAATAATTCTGGTAATCAGATTAGTACTCCTAGAGATTACCGCGTTCAAATAAACAAAATACAGTTTATTGGGTTTTATAATATGTATTAATAAAAATAATTTCTAATAGTAATTAATAACATACGCAATAAAAATACCTCCGTATTCTATTAATGTATTCGTGAACATCGAACTTAATTTGGATTCATCATTAAATTATATATTAAATAAAATTCGGCTATAAATCGAGTGTTAATGTGTTGTATGCACGTCTAGAGTTTGCAACTTTGCTCCTTTCTACATTAATATCGCAAGCACCATCTGTTGAGAACAATTTATCAAGCCGTTGAATCTCGTTCACTTGTCTAAGTATTTACCGTTGACCTTTACACTCATTCTTATCGGACTTGATATTATAAAGAGAGAGTACGTGTTCACTTTTTTCCTCCGTTTAATTATGTTCGGTTTATATCATATGATTATTACGTGGAATGGTTTTGATTTTTTGAAGTGAAACTTCTTTAGGCGCATTAGGGTAAAATTTTTACAGATGTAACGTCACGGAGGTATGCAACGGAAGTGACGTCATTTGCAGTAAATCTATTTTTCAAGTCTCGGAAATCAAAAGTTTTAGATTTGTATAAATATAAACAAGACTTATAAATTAGTTCGCCAAAGAAGTTTCACCTCTGACATGTGTACTTTGTACGCACGCACTTTTTTTAACTAGCTCTTTTACTCATGACTTCGTTCACGCGGTATTCAGTTTAACGCGACGAAGTATCACTTAATTGAACTTAGTGTTCGTTCGTTCGTGTTCTGTTCAAGAAAAACAAATGAGTAAACAAAATTTTCACAATAGTTCATATCTAATGATGATGTCCAAGTAAAATAACGTCTGTAGCGGTTTCATCTCCTACGTGACTCGACAAAAATTTTAAAGAAATTAAACAATCTCGGCCAATCTAGTGAATATTTTTATTACAACTCACTAATTGTATTAGGTAGCATCTGCACTCAGAGTCGTCTTAGAACACGCAGCAGGTGACCCTGAACACAAAGTCTCTTAGAGAGACTGTATTTGTGATACCGTGTCCTCTCTATTTCTAGAGTGGATGATTAAACGATAAAGTCGGTATTTTAAGGCTTGTACGTAAAAGACGTTGCTACCAGTGTCATCTATACATATAATAAAAATGTAACTGACCGCTGTCTGTACATTAAGTATATATGAGAAAAACTATTATTAGGGGTCTTTATAAATGCAATAGAACCCAAAACAATGATTTTTAGAATTTTTGTCTGTTTGTCTGTTTATCTGTTTGTCTGTTTGTCTGTGCGTTTGTGCACGCTAATCTCAGAAACGCCTTATCCGATTTAGATGTGGTTTTCACTGATATATCGTGGTAAGGTTCACTTAACATTTAGTGTTTGTTTCATGTCAATCGGTTCGTAAATAAAAAAGTTATGCCAATTTAAAGAATCACGTCGAACATTTGTTTAACTATCTATCTACTGTTCTTTCTCTTTTCAGTAGCATTGACTGCAACTTTACTAAATTTCATTATAATAATAATGGTCTATATAAAATTATGATTACATAATAATAATAAATATTAGGTAAAAATGATCAGTTTCGGAAAATTAAAATAACCAATGTTAGTTGACCTCAGATCTATATGATCAATCATATGAAATTGGGTTCAGCTTAGGCTGGTGATGTAGGTTGTATACGTCTGCGCAGGTATATAAAGCGCGCCGAGAGCCGCGCCGCTGCTTCGTAGTCCGATGAAGCTGTAAAGACCTTAACAGGTCAATAGCATAGTCAGTTCAAGAAAAAAAAAACGCGCCGCTGCTTACAGCATTCAATTATTCGCAGCAAACGCACGTATTCCGGAGGCGCATGGCGTAACAGTTGCATTCGATAACACTGACTGTTTGCATAGTTCATCTATTCTATCTATCTTCTTCTATATACATACATATAATAAAAATGAAGTGTGTGTATGTAATATCAAAATAAATTTTTTCACTGATTGGGTATGAAAGTATACACGCTTCTGATAACAAAAATGCAATTTTTAAAATTTTTGTCGGTCTGTCTGTCTGTCTGTTTGATCCGGGTAATCTTCGAAACGGCTGAACCGATTTTGTCGGGAATTTCACTGGCAGATAGAGAAAATTACAGCGCGTTACTTAGGCTACTTTAAATTAGACTATCTGTTAACCGCGGCTTCGTCTGCCATGCTATCTTCAAAACGATTCGATCGATCTTCAGATCACTTTCACTGGCAGATAGCTGATCTTATAAAAAGTAATTTAAGCAATTTTAGTTTATACTAGCTGTTAACCGTGGCTTCGCCCGCTGTGCTATCACTAAAACGGTTACATCGATTTTCACGGGACTTTCAATGGTAGATAACGGACCTAATAAAAAGTAATTGTGGTTATTCTATTTTAGGCTAGCTGTTACCCGCGACTTTGTCTGCATGAAATTTAGCAAGATTTCAACTTATTCTTTATTTTTAATGACAGAAATAATTATCGGTTTATTGTTTACAATTCGACATTATAATTATTAATAACATTAATGATATAGAGGTCTTCCTAATAAGAGTATTACGTAAAGAGTTCCATAATACAATTTGTTGCGGAACAGACAAGCGTTTATTTTTTGTATAGTCACTAAATCTTAATTATAATAATGGCAATGTATATTAAATGTAATGTAAATATAAATCTTTATAATAGTATTTTTAGTTATTGTTTCAATAGTTCCTTATACAGTGTAAGTGAGCACTGAGGTAGTTATATGGTTGGTTATGGTTCCAAATATTATGCTGATGACAAACCTCATTTGGCACGCTCTTTGTATTTATATATCTAATGTACACGTTACATGTTACTTTTAGTGGCGTGCCCGTCGTACTTACAATTGTCTTTAAAGAGCGTTTCTGTAATTGTACATAGTCTCACAATTCTATAATTCTTTAATACGATTTTAAAAAACGCGTGCGGAGCTGCGGGTACAGCTAGTCTTCAATAAATCTCTACACGTTGTTTACCTTTTCTCTACATTAAAATCAGTTACATAATTTTTACCCAAAAGTAAAAGTGTGGTCTTAATTAATTTCAATCTCTCTGCTGATTTTTTAAGACCTAGATCTCAAAACGCTATCTACAGCTGTATTATCATATATATTAATACGTGAAGCCTAAATTTTGTGTCCCTTTTTAACGGAATTGGGCGAACGAATGAACGTGAAATTTGGCATAGTTAAAGTTTATATGGAGCAGAAGTGCAGAAAGTTATTTATTTTATATAAAATGCATTAGAAGTACATTAAATTAATTAAAATATGCATTACTCACATTACTGCTTCAATTTTACACAACATATACACACATGTAAATAAAAAA
The DNA here is from genome assembly GCA_015888305.1 of Antheraea pernyi. NCBI lineage: Eukaryota > Metazoa > Arthropoda > Insecta > Lepidoptera > Saturniidae > Antheraea > Antheraea pernyi. The sequence continues at coordinate 136,938 of MU158780.1, read as the reverse complement.
GACATTTTGACATCTGTCAATAAAGGACTTCAAAAAAGGTTGTGAAAGAGGTTGCTATGCTCGACTGTATGTATTAATTTACTCTTACGTTCCTTCTTTTTTTCGTTCGTTCTTAAATTCAAACTTTAAAAAACCAATGAACTATGGTCGAATGTCGACCTCTGGGCGCCCACTAGTATATATAGTGTTTTCCGTAGCGTGTGATCTAGGAGTTACCTACTAAGAACATAGTCATATTTTAATTATTCATTCGATTTCCATTTGGTATTAATAACAATATCAGGTTGTACGTAACATTTAGCCAATTTTTACTAAGACATGTCGGGATGCTTGTAGCGAGCGACTGATAACATGTTGATTGTACAGCTATTGTACATCTTCACGAAATGAAATGGAACATCACACACAAATACAGTATGTTTTATATAGATATTTTAGGTTTCGAATTCACTGTGCATGAAACTCGTTCTACAATGAATTAAATTTTGTTAGTGTAATCATTATATGTATATATAGTTTTTCGTATTGTGTTGTTAAAGATGTAATATAGGGTACAGGCTTCTTAGATAATGATACATGTTGTCAAACATTAACAAAATTATCGTATGTTTTTCTATATTTCTTTTTATAAAATACAAAGTAATTTTTTAAAACCCATTAGACCCCCATAAGAAGTTGTGCTGATTAATTCGTTTTATCTCACTCCCGGACTGTGTATTATCAAAGTATATAGTATGCGTCCGTCTGATTTATACCAGGCTTTATCAATGTTAGATGGAACTCGGCGCCGTCGCGTTGCCATATCGGCACCTTGAGAATAAGCTCCACAGAGGCGACAAATTAGTTACTGCCTACGACTAGGCAGAATATATACATACAGCTACTTATTTCAAAGTTTACTATATAGTAATAGGTTACATATTATGACTAATATTTTAATCGCAATTCTTTATTCGGATGTTTATTACCAGGATATATTTATCTCATTATTTCTATGCACATTTCTATAACAGTAAATGGTGCCAGTGCGTTCCTTTAAGCGTATGTTGCTCTGTATTGTTTAGAAAAACATACTATGTCATTAGCAAAATCTGACGCCAACTCGATCGTTAATTTCAATGCATTCGGTTCAGAGATTTAATCGTGAAACTGTAACACACAGATTTAAAACATGTAAGTACATTCCTCGCCAAACTTTTTGATAGCTCTGAATGTAGTAGCGTAGAACACAAATTTCGGTACATACATATTATATCGCGATAATGCCAATTTTATATACCTATAATAATATTTGAACTTATTGTGTTGCTGTGGTACTTTTACTTTTTTTTTGGGAACCAATCTTAGATTATTACTGCCATTGTCGAGTGAGTATCGATAATACAAGTTTCTTGATATAATTTCAATGAACTAACAAAATGGTGGCCATCTTGTTAGAACTTTCCATGGAGTTTTTGTGGCATCTCAGAATTCATGGTCCGTGGTATTATATTCCATTCACTTCACTTATGCACAATAAACAAATTATATTACATAGAACACCACCAATCTTACACAATATAGAGTCAAGTAACGCAAGACCAAGATCCCGCCAAAAACTCCTACTCTTATTTACGGCTATATTTAGAGGGGCCAAAAAGGTTGACGAGGACTGTACATACCTAGTTTCATCAACATATCATACAAACATCATACAAAACACAAATATACGCTATTATTTCGTTAAAAAGAATGTTAAATAAATTAAGAATCCATAATATTATAGTTTTCACTGTATTTCAAACTCTTATAAAATTTAGAGAACACGAAAATATTCTTTCTCATTTATTATATATATCTGTAGAAAATTGTTAATATCCTGAATATGTATAATAATTACTACTTTTAAACATATATTTCAATAATAGTATGAGCTTTGAATAATAGATAATGTATGTAGGTACAATATCATTTTAAATTACATGACGGGTATAGATAGCAAAAGAATTTCATGTCTACATTAAGTACTTACTCACACATCACCAAAGATCTCAAACAGAGCTAGCTTTCTTTTATAAAATTGATGCGTACATATCAGTAAGTGCAGAGATAATATGACGAACTGTTTTAGAGCGGCTACCGTTTGTTTGGTATGTTTTAAAATGTGATAACTTGGTCGGCACTTGAGAGGGATATGAAAGGAATATAAAAATGACACAAGAATATGTTATGAGATACATATATAGAGTTTAATTTATTAAAGATTTAGAAGTTATCGTTTTCCGGGATTGTTTAACTAGTTTTTTTTTATATAACACCAAACAATGAACATTATCAATTATCTTATAAGTTTTTTTTTTCTCGAACTGACTACGCTATTGACCCGGCAGGGTCTTCACAGCTTCACCGGACTACGCCATTTTAAGTGAATTGCGTGAACGAATGAACTTGAAATTTGGCATAGTTAAAGTTTATATGGATGAGAAGTGCAGAAATTAGTTAAAATATACATTACCCACACTACTTCTTGAATTTTACACAACATATACACACTTGTAAATGAAAAAGACATTTTGACATCCGTCATTTTACTCTTACGTTCCAATTACATTTTCAATATGTTTTACATGACTGGTACGTTGCGTGCCTTACATGCCCTTTGAAATCTAGTTAAATTGTAGGTTAATTTTATAAAGATATAATATGTAAATTCATAATATATATACATTAATAATTAATTGATAAATAATTTATCCTTGGTAAATCTATGGAAACACTGAAATAATTATTATTCTCTTTGGTCTCATTGAATATCCAAATTTTTAGTTGACAAGACTGCTTTCACTTCATAAGAGTAAAGCAATATTACCAAAGTCAAAGTCAATATTTTAATGTTTAATATTTTTTTAAGTTGAACTCACTTCAAATGATGGCTCAATAAAAAATGAGCCAAAAAAATACGTTTTACACTCAAAATAAGAAAAATAATAATTGTTTACTCATGAAAGTAATCCATGACTTAGATCATCTTTGTTTTGGATTCATCATTTGATTCCAATGTGTATCCATTACTTTTTTAAGCAATGAGACTACATTTAATTCAATATCACCCTGAAATACCACGCATGGTGTCGTGTAAAATTAATTGAAAGTTGTGTCATGAGTTGCGATAAATTTCTTTATTTTCGTATAGTTACGATTACTTACAATTTGAGAACCTTACCACGTATTTTTGTTTCAAATTTATATTAATTTCAATTTCCATTAAGGAATAGATTTTTTTGAATATATAATTTGAAAAAAAAAAGTGAAAAATAACTGAGTAGCCACGATGAAAACCTTTGATACAGGAACCCTAATAAAGTTGAAACTTTAAAAAATCAATGAACTATGGTCGAATGTCAACCACTGGGCGCCCACTAGTAAAATTTATTATGAAAATATTAATTAATTCATTTCATAAATGTATAATTATTGGGTTTGTTAAGTAAAATTTTATTAATAGTTCTTCAATAAATGTTTTTTACAATATGAAATACACAATACTCGTATATCTTTTAAATATTTATCTTAAAAGTGAGAGCACTTGAATAATACACTATGTAATTAATATATAATTAATTTGATGTCCTCCTCTCTAGAAGCGTTATTATAACTACTATCTGAAAATGGAATTATGTGTCCTAAATTGTGGAACGTTCCAAAACTTACCTATTTTTTTAATCTATATTATATACTAGATATTTCGCTTGCGCTACTTCCTATGTATATCGAATCCTCTTTAACTTGTCTCGAACTGAACAACAAAAGTGTGTATTAATTAAGTACCTATATATTAAAAATTTAATTAAATCAAATACTTTTTAAGTAGTTTGGTAAGTAGTTTAGTTAAATAAATATTTATAATAATATTAGACTAATAATAATAGATTAGATAATAAGAATAATATCCTCAAAGTAGCTCAACAAAGAAGTTAATTGATGTAGACGATAAGAAGACGGTTGGAAAAAATAATAGTTTTTATGTAAATGAGACTTGCACACTCGCTTCGATGTGACTGAGATAAACAGCAATCTCGGATGAACATCGCTCATAGGGTTGTACAAACACATCATTTTCGTGCTCATAACTCCCTGAACCCCTATTAATTTCATAGACAACTTCGAACCCCCTTTAAAAAACCTATGGTAAATATTATCTTATTAAAAGTTTATACATAAAGCAAGTGAACGATCGTCACATTATTGACTAGTCACGTCCATCATCGAACGTTGAACGCCACGAACCCTTCCTACAATTAAGTGGTGGTTTTCACGTAGCCAACTTTGAGAAACTCTGTCCTAAGGTTATACGAAATAGAACCGGAGACATGATAAAATCTTTCTTACTTTATTCTAACGCAAATTATATTGATACTAGAACGTCGCTCAACATTTGACTATTGATTAAATTTCAAATTATCCTTAATATTTTTTAACCAGCAAGGTTAAATGATTGAGAGACTACGTCATCGCATCGCTGACATAAAATAAACGAGAAGTCGGTATTTCTATTTTGTTTCACTTTTAAGAATCCTATCAACGAATCGCTAGTTTAAAGCCATGCTTGGGATCGGAATGTTTCCTATAATATAGATAGGTATTTGTACAAAGTATTCGGAGTTATGAAATTTCATTAAAAAGTTTGCGTATTTGAGTATAGTATCTTACATCTGTAAAATTAGATAAAAAAATATTTATGACAAATTATAAAACAATACAAATATCTTTTTTAAATACCACCTGAATTGCATCATGCATGTATTTTTGAAATTACCATTAATATTTTCGGTAATCTAGTACATAATGTGTGTAGACAACCCTAGAACAATACCAGCTCTGTAAGCACCTTCCTCATATCTTGTAAATCGCAACCTTGGTTACTATCGAGCCATCACTACCGAAACTTAAATTGCTATTAACTGCGCACATATACTTTTTATATTATGCTAGCACTGACAATGAAATATCAGGCCAAATATTATTATTAAAAGTAATAATATGATCGATTGAGTTACACGGGAATCAACGATGTTTGTTCTGTCTATTATTTAAATATAACCTAAATTATCACCAATAATAATTAAAATTGCGACCCATTGTTTAAAAATGTAACCCTACTTTGTAACTAAGTTATGCTTATTTTATTCGTTTAAATTTAACACATATACTTATTTGCGTGTCAGTCATTGTGAATACCGATTACACAGTCAATCATGTGACTTATCGTTTAATATTATTACAAATGCTTCTGCTACGCTGTCCAATGAACACTTTGACTGCTAGGTTGGTCATATATGACCGACGCGGCGCGGAGCGGCGGCGACAGTTTTACCTTGTGACGTCGCGCTACGGTGGTCATTAATGACAGGAGCGTTAGATCTTTTTATAAATGTAAAAAATAATCCGTTGGCGTCATAACAGAAACGTGATTACGGCGGCAGTCAAAGGGTTAAACATAAATATAAGTCTATAAGATATAAGTATATAAGTCTATTGTCTATAAGAAAATTTGTAGACGAATACGGATAACGGGTTCTAAGAGTTAACAAAACTTTAAGTATACGTTCGCATGAGTTTTATGAATATTATTTTTATCAGTTTGTAAATAACTTGACCGCGGCTTTGCTCATGTTGATAAAGACCTAAACTATCCTTCAGGAATAATATTTTTTTTAGATATAAAATATTCTACGTCCTTGTGTTCCCCCCTAAGAACGTGTATATAAAATTTTTTTTTTTTTTTATACTACTGGACGCTTGCAACATCAGAGGGACTACATGCGCGTTGCCGACCCTTCAATATATTATTTACTATCCCCTTGAAGAATGCCATACTGTAGCTCCCAGGAAAAACCTCAGCAGGAAGCTCATTCCACAACCGAATCGCTCGTGGAAGGAAACCCCTTTGAAACCGGACCGTCCGAGACCATTTCGGTTCCAATGTATGGGGATGAATTCCCTGCCGACAACGAGCAGTGCGATGGTGGAAAGCAGCAGTATATAAAATTGCATGATGAACGGTTTTTTTTCGAACTGACTACGTTTTTGGCCTGACGGACCTTCACAGCTTTACCTGGCTAAATAATGATTTGTTGAATCGTGAAGGATATAACATACTGTGTAATATTTATTAAACTTTGGATGTGTTCTAGTATGTGTGTTTATGTATTCTTTGTTTCTACTATTCTGGTAAAATGTATAAAATTAAAAAACCTCTGATGGTAAAAACACGATACAGTTTGAAAATAGAGCCGAATGATATCCATCGCCAGTCTTCATCACGCTAGCTTGCAAATGTTATAACGAAACCCAGTTTATAATCTAATTTAAGATTTTCTCTATTTTCAGGTAAGTGACTCCGATAAGATATAGTTGGATTTTCTTCGGACACCGAACTATGATACCTCTGGTTAGATAAGAGTTATTTATCTATCTAAATGTTTTACTATTAACTATTAAATAATTATTTTATCAACTATCTTGAATAAAGGAAATGTAGAGAACAAAGAAACAACTAATAATATGCATTATAAGAAAGATGAACCCCAACATAATGGCAGATAAGACCCTATTTTAGAATGTATTTAGTGAAATATTATTTGTAGTTTCATATGTGACGGCCTTCTTTGTAAATTATTATATACGGCATACGGCTATATATGCTGAGAAATCTTAATGTATTCAACCAAATGACCTTTTTACCGTTATCTGTAACTGTTTATCTCTCTGTGTAGATTAGTAGCAACCACATTTTTTGTATAAAAGATGAAAGTCAAAAGTAAGTTAGAGCACGAATCCTAATGTACTTTGGGTTTTATTATAAAGATATGTAATTAATTATGAATTGAAAAGTAAATCTCGCAGATATCCGTAACCTTCAGCTTGACTAATTTTACAATGATTCTGTTTTGAAAGTTTTCTAAGCCATTCAAACACAGTTATCAGCTGGAAAACGTCAGCCCATACCGGGGCCGCTATCAAAAAATCGCTCCGCCAAAGATACGACGTTTATGGCGTGCAGCTTTTTTATTTGACATTTTATACAAGTTTATTCAAACAACGATAGGATCGGAGACGTTATCTTTCAATGCAACCTTACCGCGAGCTCGACTGATACCATCTGGGGCCAGCCATTGCTAGTTAAACCAACTTGATAAGGGATCGGCTGAGCCTGTGTGCGTCTGTGTACGACACGGCGAGGGGAGGGGCGCCCGAACGACGGCCGGCCAGTCACTCACTTTACGCGGCAAAAGTATGACGGCTGAACAAGTAACTGTTTGTACAATATTCAAGTAATTACCAGAGTTCGTATTGGAACGGTGTTTCGGATGATATAGTGATGTTATTGTGGTTGAGGTACCTAAAAGAATTGGAGTTGGCGTGCGCTAGTGCCGTCGAGTTGACGCCAGGCGGCGCTGCCGGCGTCAAAACAATGTGTAAGTTTACTTGTTTACATTCCATTGTCATATGTTATTATGTACATACATGTTTTGATCGATTGTATCGCTATTATAAAATTATTGAATACTAAACATAAAAACGAATAGAAACGTGAATTTTATTCAATACTGCTAGGGCCTCGACTCTTTTTGATGTATTTTATTCTTCGGTTTACGATTTAAAAACTTCTTTCATTAATGTTTTAGTTATAAGTCGATGTAATTTGGTACGTTATTGTTTTAGGTTTCTGTATAGATTGTGTAATTTGTACGTCATTTACTTAATTACTTCTTATCATAAATAGGAAACCTTATAAGTACTTCGTTGAAATCCAGTCTCGTATATACGTAACCAAATACGGAATATTTAAAATTATATGAATTACATTTAAAAATGAAATTAACACGACTAATGTCTACAGGGATTTATTTCTAAAGGCGTCTTATACAATTGAATTGAGTTGAAATCTGTGAAAAAATCTTTTTAGAACTTATAAAGTTTAAATATATAGTGTTTACGCAATTAAAGTGTAATTATTCATATGAAAATTAGGCACTAAATTTTTAATATTATAATTTTGTTCTAAAATAAAATATAAAACATCACATACAATAATAAAAAAAAACTGTTTTCAAGACATTGGCTTAGTCGTTTTTAAAGCTAGGGCGTAAAACATCGTTATGAATTTTTACCTTCATAGTTACCAATAATAGTTTAGTAGCGCTCGTCTCACTATCTGCTACTTTCAAGTTGCAAGTTTGCCGCCAAGAACCAGCTGTGTTACGGCAGCTGCTCATAAAAGCCAAACTCACCGAGACCAATCTCCAGCTTAGACTAGATATGTATCTTAAGATTTTAAATAACATTAGGGGAGATTATAGTTAAATGCTGGTTCAGAAAAGTAAGGACACGTAGAATGTAATAATATATAATATAAATAAAAAACGATTGACAACTTCATTACAGTTGTTCAGTTGCAATCGAATAAAAATCGTTCCACTTACCATTTTCTTCGTAATATTTCAGTCAATTAATTGGACATCATCCTAACTAATGTAACAATTCCGAATGTGACTCTGTTAGTCTTTCCCTCCTAAACAACTTAACCGACAATTTTGCGTACATGTTGCCAAGGGCACAAGAAAGGATGCCTTTCAGCCAAAGAAGTATTGTTCTTCAGTGATAGGTCAAAGCTACATTAACGCGAGCTAAGCCGCGAACAAAAGTTAGTTAGTTTAGTTAGCTAGTAGTTAAGTAGTAGTTAGTTAGTAGTTAGCTAGTTGTGTAACATATTAATTATAGTTCTAAATAACTAAGGGTCTAAATATAAAAAGCATTCTTATATGAGTAAAATTGTGAAATGCCTAGAGTTATCAAAAGACGAATGTCTTTTTCTTCCCTTTATCTTTAATCTTGAATATATATATGTTTCTCTGGAAAAATGTTAATGAGACGGAATATAAATGTTCCAGAACCCGGTTATGTCTGTCGTATCAGATCTATATACGTGTAATAAGTCTTAATATTTTCTTCTTTGCAGCGCAATATGGTTTCATAAAAAATACTTTGCATCTTTTTTCTATACATAACTAGCAAATGATCAGCATTACCCGCGTTAAATGACAAAATTAACTTTATTAACAATGTAATATATCCTAGTGCCACCTAGTTGTGAGTTATAGTAAACCGCGACGACCGACGTGGGTTTGAATCCTTGCGAACGAGTCGGAGCTATCGGTGAATGAAAACACCGTAATAAAAGTATAGCATAGCGGTAGGGCTTTTTCTAAGCCCGCCTTGGTAGCTACCCAGACTTTAGTTGAAAATCTGTCGCCAAGTACATATAGATGTATTTCGGCAGCTACACTTTGGAGCCGGTCCTCGTCTAGGTATTAATTATAACAAAATGGTAACCATTCTCTATGAAAAACCTGTTGCAACGACTTTCACGCTCGTTGGTCAAACGGAGTCAAAATTAATCAATCACAGATATACTATATCCCAATATCTATTTTGTACTCTAATGTGCATTTGATAATCGATAGGTATATAAAAATAATCCCAAATAACTATAACATTAATAAACCATTAGATTTTATAAATATATATTTTATTAATTAGTGAGTTGCATAGAATACACGTATAGAGTAGAAAAACGCGAACCTCCCATTATCTCGTAGGAGGTAAGCAGAGACAACATATTATTTATATTAGATAACATCGTACTTAGGTTAGATATACCACGAAATTTGTACATAAGGAGAATTACGCTAACCAAACTGCAAAAGTAGGTGCAACGTATAAAAAAATGAAACGTAAATATCAAAATAAATAAATACTGATATCTGGCGAGACAAGTTTCCTCAAGAATTGCGATAAAAAAGTCGTTAAGATTGCCCGCCTTTTTATCTCGTGTGTGCGTCAGATAGGTACATCTGTGGTACTAATGTAAATACTGGATTTTTATTGCCATTCCGATACTTTTATCTCGGTTGTAATGACAGTTCATAAATCGGATAATAGGTGCCTACTTCGTATTTCAAGCAATTTTTAAGATTCGAACGTTAAACTATGCTAGTGTGTTAAAAAAGGATAGACTTAAAGTTCAGAACACGAAAGTGTTGCCAACAATCAAATTTGAAATATTTCTTTCATTCATGATAAAAAACGTTATACATTGTCAGAAATACAATTGGTAAGAATTATTAGGAAAAAAGGAAGACAATCACAGTTCTTTGATAACAACTGATATTTTAATATAATCTTCGGTATAATTGTTACTGATCAGGAAATTTCAACAATGTTGTCAGGTTACTATTAAATATTTTTGTAGGAGAAAAATAATAATAATTCAAGTTAATTTGAACCAATTGACAATATCTATACAGAAAAAAATCACCTAAATCAATAGAACCGTTTTCGAGAAACCAATTATGTATTACTTTTACCTGCGGCTTCGCTCGTGTTAATGAAGATTTTACTTATCCTCCAGAGCAGGGTTTATAAAAAATTTCGTGATGATCGGTTGAGTGGTTAAAGTGTGAAAAGGTAATAAACATACAAACACACTCATATTTATATTATTAGAATTATACTCAATAGCATAAGATACACGTTGTTAATAAAACAAAATTCACTATGAATACATCTTGTTGACGATACGGCGTCCACTATGTTTTTTAAACAAAGATTTAGTTTTATAACACGGTATACGTTTTATAACATGGTATACTGATTCTCGTATACTGTAGTAGCACACGTGTGGTATATTAAAATTTTGACAGCTTTCATCAATGTCAGACGTGGCTCGCTGGCGTGCACCGAGTTTGTCAGACCTCCATCTCGTTGATTCATCATTTGAAAGAGGCGGACTGCCTGTCAATGTTATATATTGAACGAGAATTTAACTAAAATTACACAAACTATATAATAAGGTAATAATAATAAATACATTCGACACGGTCAATAAAATGCCAAAATAAAATAAACGAATTATAGGTACTATAAAAATTTCTATTATTTTTATGTATGCAATAGATAATGTGTTTGTTGTTTGATGGTTTTTTTTACTGTAGCACGACAAAGTGACTGCAATATGGTAAGCCTAGTACAATCTAAAAACAAATGGCAACCACCGAGAGACAACCTATCCATCGCCGGTCGCTACTGTCATGCCGGCCTACGTAAGTGTCTCTTTACGTTACGCTTGAAGGACCCCATGTCATGAGAAGGAACACACTGGCCGGGAGATTGTGCCACAGCTTCACGTACGGCAAAGATAGGACGTAGCGAACTTTTTAGTTCGTGCCCAGATACAATTTACCGTAAAACTGTGACTCCGAAGCCCAATGCGCGTGCAATTTTACACAGTATTATACATACCAAAGCCATTACTCCTTATAATATGGGCTATGCAGTGATGACAACAAAAGTTATCATTTAAATTCGATAGCCGGGTTATAAAGATTCAATCGTAATTAAAGAATTACAAATCTATATCTACTATTATAAAGCTGAAGAGTTTGTTTGTATGTTTGGTTGAACACGCTAATCTCAGGAACTACTGGTCCGATTTTATCGGTGTTAGATAGCTCATTTATTGAGGAAGGCTATATATCATCACGCTAAGATTAATAGGAGCGGAGCACCAATGAAGAATGTTTCAAAATCGGGTTTTTTCCCTCTTGAGAGCCTTCGCTGCGTGTTAGCGTTAGCCCAACGTAACTATTCCACGCGAACGAAGTAAGATAAACAAACAAAACTATTTTCACAAGGGCGAATCATTAACTAGTAAGAAATTAAAATATCATCTAATAAAATTACCTCTAAATCTGTTTCTTTGTATATTCTTTATTTATTATTTAATTATAACAAATATTGCCTACGTCGCGTCGAAGTGTAACGAAGCTGCGTTCGCCAGTTAATAATAACTGATCACATAAATTATATCTAAATGACTGCTGTGAGCGTAAGGTGTGGGTGTTTGTAGGTGGTAGAGCTACGCTGAAGCTATTGGTTTCAGCACGAATGGCTCGTTTCGCCCGGGGTAGTACCACCATCCCACAGAAAACCGACGTGAAGTAACAGTGCTTACATTGTTGCGTTTTGTTTGGTCAGTGAGAGCGCCGGATACCCACCTCCTCACCCCTTCCCCGTTCTCCCCCAAACACAGGCTGGCAACGCAATTGCGAGTCGCCTGGTGTTGCAAGTGGCTATGGACGGTGGTGTTCACTTATGATCAGGTGACTCTGGTCGTTTGCCTCCTATAATATAAAAAAAAAGATGTTTGACGATAATGTTCCATCTGCAGTGGTAGAATTGTAAAAAATCTAATCTTTATTGAGATATAATTAAAATATATTGAAACGTTCACATGTAGATGTAAAAGTTTAACTATAAATCATTCTCATAAGTAGTGAACGCTTACTACAACCAGAATCTTCTGTTTTATATATGTATATTGATATTCGTATATATGAGATCATTAAACTCCAAGGCCGTTGACTTATCGCTGTAAAAGTTGTCACAAGTTATTACATTTTTTTCATGTTGAAGATTTTTATGGTATCAATACTACTATAATTGGCCACTAGGTGGCGCTGCCTCACACTAACATCTATATCATCATAAAAAGTAGTATGGACAGGTATCGAAATACGGAATATTTTCCGTTATTTTGCTATGACTCAGAAGTAAATCAGAAATAGCAAATGCGTATATAAGGTTTTATACGCATTTGTTATCTTGCCTATGGTTTTATTATATATATAATATTATATTACTAGTAATGTATAAAGTTTTTGTATAATAGAATAAAATCATAGGCAAGTCGTTATATTTATTGGAAAGTCGCCAAATTGAATGTAACGTTTAGAGCTAAATTTGAACAATATTTTTGTTTTGTTTTGCAAATTTATAGAACAAAATGAGGGTTTAATGTTATCTTCTATCATTACATAATGTAAAACAAAGTCCTTTAACGCGCCTGTCTGTCTGTCTGTTCGCGATAAACTCAAAAACTACTGAACCGTGTTTCATGCGGTTGTTACCAGTAGATAAAGTGATTCATAAGGATGGTTTTGGTATATAATTTGTCAAGATTTTTTTTATAATCATGGCGGGACAACGTCTGCCGTGCCCGCTAGTATATAAATAGAAATCATTTGCCAATTGTACCAATTGCCAAAAGATGTGCGGACCATCACTTCAGAACTCCTGCACAGATTTGGCTAATTATTTTATTGTTGTGTTTATAATTGTTAGAACAAGGTTTTTATGAAAGATTTTTTTTTAATAGTACGAATCGGTGAAATATTCGTTTCACAAAAATAGCCATATATAAAATGAGCGAGTAAATTAAACAGAAGTCCGTGGAAGGTCTTCAAAAACGGTAGACAGAATTAACATTCAATTGTTCACTTCGAGTTTTTTGTGAGATCTGAGTCTGTCATGTAGTGGATTCTATTCTTTGACTCTATATTTTATAATAACGGTGGTGTATTACGTAATATACTTCGGTTATTGTGCACAAGTAGTGTATGGGAAATAATACCACGGAGCATAAATACCGAGATGTCACAAAGCCCCCCTAGAAAGTTCTAACAAGAGCGCCACCATCTTGTTAGAACATTCAAATTATCGCAAGAGACCTGTAATATTATTACTTACTCGACAATAGCAGGAATAATCTAGAAGATTATCAAAAGCAAAATATCTTTTATTCAATTTATGAACGACGCTTATGAACGTCAAAGCTACCACCAGTTCGGAAAACAACCCGGTCATCGAGAAGAACTGGCAAGAAACTCGATCTGGTTTATCTCTTCATGTTATATATTTTTACAAAACATAAATAGTTACATTCATTATTAGTGGATGCACAGAGAGACGCGTCATTTCCAGACGTCACAATCATTCACATATTGATCCACCCTGTAAATAGCCTTTAGATATTAAAACCCGCTTGACGTGGTTCTTGAACTCACTATCCGTCAAATCGGTAATGTGTTTATGTAATGGTTATGTTATTGGTTACTAAACATTCTTCGTAAGTACACCCGTACATAAAATTAAAGTAAGAGATACTTCTAAACACACTTGTATTTGTTAAAAATGATATGTGTCAGGGAATGGGGAGATACGGCCGACCGGCGGCTGCCGATCTGATAACACGGGGCGAGGGGGGCGCGTTATCTACCTAGAGATTTCAGGTTCATTATCAACTGTTGTTTACTCGAGTTTGTGCAAACATACCACGAGGGTATTACAACTAGGTTATTACAATCATTCCTTTTACTTTTTTTATTACGATCCTCTGAAGAAATAATCATAATTGTTATTAACTGTCTTCTTAATCTATACTAGTGGGCGCCCAGTGGCCGACATTCGACCATAGTTCATTGATTTTTTAAAGTTGAATGTAGAATGAAAAAGGGTAATTGGAACGTAGGAGTAAAATAATACATACAGTCGAGCATAGCAACCTCCTTCACAACCTTTTTTGAAGTCCTTTATTGACAGATGTCAAAATGTCTTTTTTATTTACATGTGTGTATATGTTGTGTAAAATTAAAATTGAAGAGTAGTGAGTAATGCATATTTTAATTAATTTAATGTACTTCTAATGCATTTTATATAAAATAAATAGCTTTCTGCACTTCTCCTCTATATAAACTTTAACTATGCCAAGTTCATGTATTAATATATATGATATTAGTTGGATTTAATTGGTTGTTAAGCACCGCCATTTCTTAGTGAGAACGTAGGAGAAAATAAATAATATCAGTTAGAATGTGAAAGTGAGCTTATTTGTGAGTTGAAAAATACTGTTTATGGATATCTTTACTTATCAGTCAAATCCACTAAAGCGGTCGAAGCCGCGATTGTAGTCCGGTGAAGCTGTGAAGTAAGGTCAATAGCGTAGTCAGTACGAGAGAAAAAAGGGCGAAGCCGTGAACAAAAGCTAGTATAATATTTAGTGTATTTTTATTATTTTAGCACAGCAAATCGTGAGTTCAATGCAGTCCATTGTCAGATGTCATCCCACTACCGGTCTGCGGTCTTTCTCTTGATTGTTGATGCCGAAACTCTACAAATTATAAGAGAGTCACTCGTTTATGAACCATTTGCATAGTGATAATGATCGAGTCGGGTACAGACACACTATCGTACCGTTTCATCTATACACATAAATATAATTGAAGTGTTTGTTTGTAATATCGAAATAACAGCTCTTTACTGAATGAAAGTATATGCGGTTATGTTATAACTTATATAAAAAAAAAACTTTAGTGTTTATGTCTGTCTGTCACAAAATGGACATGAAAATATATACGACACTTGTAACAAAAAAGTGTGTGTGTACTTATGTACACGCGTTAGAAGTTATACTTCTTTGGCGTAACAAGATAAAAATCTTTTCAAAATTTTATCTTTCGCCTCATTCTACGTTTGTAGAAAAAACGACACTAACAATAGAAAAAGTTGACTATAGCTAACTTCAGGGTGTCGGTTTTTCGTAACGGTGTGCGCGCGCATCGTAATAACTTCAGGGTATGGGTTTTTTGTGACGGTGTGCGCGCGCATCGTAAAGATGTAATCTCATCATTTTTCCCTAACGCGCCAAAAGAAGTATAACTTCAAAAAATAACAATTTATATCATTTTTGTCTGACTGTCTGGTTGTTGGTGCTAATCTCAAAAACGGTTGGATCGATTTCGACGAGACTTTCGATAGCCGATAGATGATATTATAAGGAGTAACTTGGGCCACTTTTATTTTAGGAAAAAAAAGTCTTCCGCGCAAATATGATAAACCAAAGATGTAGTGCCCAAAACCGCTCGCGTCCCACGCGCACGCACATTTACATTGAATAAAGGTTTCTTTGCTAAATTCCACGCGGTCATAGTTGCGGGTTGCAGCTAGTCACTGGATATATATTGACAGATCACGAAATGCGGTATGTCTAAATGTGCCACTATGCCGGGTGTTACACTTAATATATGATGGTCGACAAAACGAACTTAATAGAGGATTAATTAACGGTAACAACCATAATTATGAGATACTGTATCGTGTAATTTGAAACTAATGAATCACGTTCGACCTTTCGAAGAATCAGTGAAATTAAGTAATAGGAAATGACTAATTCTTTAAAGAAGTAATCAATTAATTATAATGATCGCTTTTAAGATAATGCTAAGGTATTTTTTTGAGATTCACATACCTCTAATTAACCTAATGTTTTTTTTTTTAATTTATGAACAGCACTAACTGAAAAATATTGTAATTTATCGAATACTTTTCCCACAATGTATTTATTTAAATGTGGAAATAATTTCTCGTCGAGTTCTCCATCGCCTAGTAAAGCCGGTTTCATGGTAAATTTAACATTTTAGCAATTATTTCATACATATTCATATATATTTAAAACAAGAGACCATTAAAAAATATGTAAACGAAGTTTCTCGGAACGGATATTTTTTATCGAAGCTTATAACACGGCCCACTGACGGCATGACGACATATAATATGTTCAAAATAAAACAACGTACCTACTCTTTTAATCGGCCGTCGATCACTAACACCCGATATTATTGAAAAGGTCGATTAAATGGAATTACAAAAAAACAAGATGTAATCGGATTGTTAACTTTACATCAAATCTATAAATCGAAATGACTATGTAAAACGAGACCATTATTGATTATCAACAACTGCTTATAAATTGTGTCGTTTAGAATCAGAAGTGGTCAACTCCACTTTGCAATTTTTATGGGTATAGCCAATTTTCCATTTTGAGCTTATTGCAGAGACTATGAAACATTTAGGTAACTGTATAGTTTTAATACAATTAGTATAGAAAGCTAAAATAAAAATGTATGCTATAGTACAATAGTTTAAAGTTATGAGACTTAGAAAATTGCAAAGTGGAGTTGACCACTTCTGATTCTAAACGACACAATTGACATAAAGCAGGAGATACACAAGTAGTCCGGTGAAGCTGTGAAGACCCTGCCAGGTCAATAGCGTAGTCAGTTCGAGAAAAAAAAAAGAAAAGGAGTTACACATTTCCACTTTTGCTAAATATTCATAGTTTTGTTCCAAAAAATGCTACAGACACAACGATCATGTTATAATTTTAGTTTTTAATTTTAATGTTCCTTTTTCGTTCATAATAATTATATTAATTAGGTAGATTCGTTATCAGTTTCTGACTGTGGAAGTGTGTTATATTTCCTCTCAGATAAGTATTCTGGTACTGATAATAACTTTGTTGGCTCTTAATTAGCGATATACTTATTAAATTCACTTTATCGTTTTACGTGATAAGAGTTTATTAGGACCTTTGTGCAACTTAACATTTACTCGAGACCTTCGCTCTCAACTGTATAATTTAACCCTCAATTATTATTATTTTATATTAACGTAGTAAAATTACGGACCTGTTTCTGATGGTAACTAACACCAGTGCAATCCGAAAAATAGTGGCGATCATCAAGATATTGGCAGTCTATCGTCAGAATCTTGTAATACCGAATGCTATCACTGCATATTATAGAACAAAGTCTTCTGCCACGTATGTGTTCGCCTGTCTGTCTGTTCGCGATAAACTCAAAAACGACTGAACGCATTTTCATACGATGTTTTTTAATTATCAGAGCGGGACAACGTTCGCCGGACCCGCTAGTTCGATTAAAATTTAAAAATTGGTCCGGACATCACGCTAATTAATGAACGTTCTAATACTATAATGAACATATATATTTTTTAGGTGGTAGAACCACGCTGAAGTTATTACAGGTTTTTAAGCACGAATGGGTCGGCTCGTCCGGGGTAGTACCACCATCTCACGCAAAACCGACGTGAAGTAACAGTGCTTGCATTGTTGCGTTTCGTTTGGTCAGTGAGAGCGCCGGAGGCCCACCTTCCCTTACCCCTTACCCTCCCTCTTTAAAAGGCCGGCAACGCACATGCAACTCCCCTGGTGTCGCTATTGTCTATAGACGGTGGTGATCACTTACCATCAGGTGACCTGCCTGTTCGTTTGTCCCTATAATATATTTAAAAAAAAGAGTACCTCATTGGATGTTATTTTGCACTTCCTCTTGGAAGTGATTGACCGCTGCCACGTCTATACGCGACAAAAACAAAGTCCTATTTACACAACGTGTATCTCAGAAAGTGAAATCTATAACTGATAATAGAAGAACCGATACTTAGTCTACTTTCAGTTCAGAACTTTTCAGGCACACGTCGCGGCAAATAAAGGCAAGCGTTTTTAATCAGTGAGACGTGGTAGTCTTGACGTTCATAAGTGCCTTCTTAGAGCCTAAATTTAATAAAGTGTTTTTGATTTTGAGACATGGTAACGGAAATACTATTCCAGACGGAAGTGCAGATGTGGTGCAAAACATCCAATCGAGTATTTATGATCGATTCCCGCAAAGTAATTTCATCAATCAAATATCCTAACTATGCAGTCGGTGAAGTAAATCATTTTAAAGAGGCCGTGGAATGATGGTATCGTCTTAAATTCAACTCCGGCAACTGGATTTTAGAGCCAATTCCTCCTCTAGAATTATGTGTTATTATCTACTCTGTCTATGGACAGTGATAATCGGTAGTCATTCTTGTTTATTATAAGAAGATGCAACCAATGATCGCTCAGTGACTCGATATACCGAAGTATTCGGATTCCTACAAATGGAAATATATTTTTGAAAGTGTTTTTAATAGCGACTTTTTCACGAAAGCTATTTGGCGGTTTGGCAACAATTCTCAAGATACAATGTTCCTAGTGGATAAAATAGATGGGCTACTTATTTAGTTTCTTCCGAGCCTAGCGTATTATTATTTTTGGTCCTCACAATTCAGGTCTATTATAGGGACTTTTTTGCGATATAAAGTGTTGTGTTCTCAGAGTAATAAATATGTACTAGTTTGTGCTTTTAATTAATATAAATGTTTCTTTTTAATTTTCTACTATCCATCCATCTCCTGCGACCGTTAGTAGTTGCATTGTTTAATGTTAAAGTATTTTTTTACCTAAAATATAAATGTTATCTAAAGAAAACATCGCACGAACGGGGAATCGAACCCCTTATCGGTAGTTTATATCAACTTCGTTGGTGCCTTAGCGTTATCAATCTGATCTTACCGGATTTTTTGTGCGCAAGACAGCGTGAAGGATGACGGCCAAAATATGACTACAAATTATTATTTTTTTCCAGTTTTATATGTTTTTTTTTATCTGATTAATATTATTATTTTCTTGCCAGATCTCTAAACGACTTAAAATGTAAGCCGACAAAGTCTACAATAAATATAAAATTAATTCATATAAATATTTATTAACCCAGTGGATCAACAATAGATTTAAAATTAATGTTTTATTTATGTAAAATTATTCTAGGGAAGTAAATAATATAATGTTTATTTTAATGAATATTATATTATTTATTTCAATTATAATTATCAATTAACCCACGAATTCCCTTGAAACTCAAGAGGAAAGTGTATAAAACTTATTATAAGAACCATGTTGTACGCATCAGAGTGCTGGGCGACGAGGCAGACGGACGAGAGAAAACTACATGTGGCAGAGATGCGAATGTTAAGGTGGACGTGTGGTGTAACTAGAATGTATAAGATTAGGAATGAATATATCAGAGGAAGTTTGAAAATAGCATTTTATGTGTATTTTAAGCTACGTTTTGATGTAATAAAAAAAGAAAAAAAACATGCCCAAGTTATTAAAATTTTGTTTCGAAAAATTTACTTTCGGTTTTAAACATTAAAATTTTTTTTATCCAAGTTTTATTTTATTTTCAAAAAGAGCGATTATTATGCTATATAAATCGCTGCGTTTAATATTTTATTGGAAATTTGTTCAATTCGAAAAACTACTTCCAAAAAATCTGAATTTCAGGTGTGACTGTTCTTTAGAAGCCCATAACTTGACAAATAAACATGATAGAAAAAAAATATATGCATTCACATTCATACCTACTAGAAGTCCTAATAGACTGAATATGAACGAATTTCAGAACCTAACCTTCTTTTCGATGTCCGCTTCACGTGAAATGCCCCACCAGTGACAGAGAAGTTAAAGAATAATTAGTAATAATAGGTTAGCATGGTATGGGCATGTCATGAGGAGAGATGAAGATGTAACTAGAAAATCTTCAAAGTTTTGATTAAGATGGTCGATGGATATAAGAGTAGAGGAAGACCGAAAAAGGTATAGACGGATTGTGTGAAAAATGATATGTGTGTAAAAGGTGTGAATACTGAGATCACATCTGATAGGCGAGAGTGGAAAAGGAAAACATGTTGTGCCGGCCCTACCTAGGTGGGATAAGGATAAGAATGTGATGATTTCAAATAAATTATCAAATTAAACATGGTACATAATTTACTTCAATAACACTAGAGTGTTAAAATATTAGTAAAATCCGTTAACTACGTAAAGGAATAATATATAAAAAATTATGTGTGTACTTATGTACACACTTCTTTGGCGTAACAAGATAAAACTCTTTTCAAAAATGTTATCTTTCGCCTTATTCTACGTTTGTAGAAAAAACGACACTAACAATAGAAAAAGGTATTTAATACATTTAAAGTTTAAATAGAAAGAAACAAAATGTTGACTATAGATAACTTCAAGGTGTCGGTTTTCCGTGACGGTGTGCGCCCGCATCGTAAAAATTTACTCTCATCATTTTACGTGCCAAAAGAAGTGTAACTCCAAAAATCAAACTTTAACTAATACATTAATAGTTAAGTTATTATTACATTTGTACTGTTATAAAACATCTTTTTTAATGCTTGCTTTTCAACCCATCACCTTCTCTATTAACAACGAATAGATGCTCTCGGAATATAGAAGGTTTTTTAGTCTTTCTACGTTCTTTATTTTTTAAATATATTTTCCTGTAATTACGGTAATTCAACCAGGTTTCAATACGAAGATGAAGTGGATACAAAAGAGTGGAAAAGGAAAACATATCGTTAGGACCCTATTTCCCTTGGGATAAGGACAAGAATTGCATACGAATATATTTAGTGCCACAGACATGAACTGATAAGAGGATGTATTATCTATCTATGCGTATATGGCGATGAAACAGTGGTAATAATAAATAATAAGATGTATCAATGTTAAAAGTAAAAGTGACTAATACTCCAATACTATTTGGACGGCGATGGTTCACTATTTTTTTAAATAATTTAATGTATACCATAATGTTTAGCCAGTATTCCCAGTGTAAGTGCCAGAAATTTTCTTCTTACAATTTCATTAGAATACATCGAATTATCTATACATCTTATAAATATAAAGTCATGTATTATACATATACATACAGATAAAACTTCCGGGAAAAATGCTCTAAACGTTAGTGAAAACCGTATCAAAATCCGTTGTGTAATTTACAATAACTAAGGTAACACACAGACATACGCAAGAAGTAAGTTCATTGCAGTAATTTACACAACCAATTTACATATAAGTTTAAATAAGAAAAATATCAAATCAATTTTCACGTTTCTCTATTATGTTGATCAGGAGGCTAAAGGGTTATATCATGGAAACAAAATACACGCGGCTCTGTTGAGATGACGTGTTGAAATACGGGACCCGCTCCGTTTATCCGTCATCTCGGAGATGTCGAGATCTCGCCGTGCGAATCGTTCGACGAACTCACGTGAGTTCTTTTATTTACGTTGTCAGAAATTATTGATCAATATCCTACACAAATATTATTGAAAAAAAATGTAACAATAATAATTAAAATGTGGTTTTATATTCATCTTAATTGTGTAGTTATATAGGCTATATAATTTTTAAGTATAACATATAGGTTATATAGGCTATAATTATAATTTTTAAGTATGATGCGTGAGAATACAAAATGAGGTTTTGCAGTTATTTTCTTATTATCATATAAAAAAAATGTTTATTTTCCATTAATAAACTATGTGAAAATCGAAAAATATATTGTGAGGTTCTTAGTTATTTTATACATTTAGTATTTCTCAAAATAATTTAGCTTAAGGTTTGTGTTTATCATACATTGATGTATAAATACATAAGGCCCACAATTTCGAATAAAAGTAGCGCTCAAACTTACGATTTTGCAAATTCAACGTTACCTCAACGATTTAAAGTTGTTTTTACAGGGACGCAAGCGACGCGAGACTATTCGAAATGAGTCCATAATTTTCAATTGTGTGCATATTTTATGCCGAGGGTTTTGAGACGTTGAGTGCGCATTTTCGGTTTTTATATACATCAATGATATCATAGAAAAACTACACAACGTATTTGGGTCGGTTGTTACATAATTTACAAAGCTTCCAAATTAGATAAACAATATTAACATTTCATTTTCAAACCCTATAAAATTTTAAATACCATTTTTTTATTCGCCACACCTGTATCGATTGAATGTTGTGTACATCATTGCGGTTTCGGGGTCATGCTCGTTTAGGATCGATTTATGCGCGATGGGCAGGTCCACTCACGAGCACTCTAATTGATTCGAGATCGGCGCGGGGCGGAGCCGTTTGAAAGGTCGCCGGTTCGATGCCTGACTGCTTGACGATTAAACTTGATAAATTTATGCAGGAAAAATGTATTTTTCATTCATAGATAACATTCATAACTGGTGTTTATCCCAAATTGTTACGATTTAAAAATCTTTAAGCCATGTAAAAGTACATATAAATTAACAAGGAGATTTAATCATTTTTAATTTCTGACTATAAATTTTATGGGAACGTTTAGTTTTTATCTGCTTACTATGTGTTATAAGTTCCTAAACTCTACCTACGCCAAACAGTGTGCGGATGTGGATTTTTCTCCTAATCTACGTTTTCTCTCGATCCTATTACATCGGGTTAAGACTGAATATTGCACAACACATTCCTATTTTTCACATAATATAAATCAAATAAAAAATAATTTATAAACAATTAAGAATTTATATGACGTTTATTGAGGTGAAATGTCTTCTGGCACGGTAGGGAAAAATTTGCGTTAAACGTAAGTTAAGTATGTATTTGTGTGTATATGTAAGTATGTATATTAAACATACTTGACATACATTTGTATGTCGGGTTCTAGTAGCGTTCTCATATATATTATTTTATACATATAAGTCAAAGAAGTTTGACTTTCTACGCGTGTACACACTGATGCCCGCACTGTTTTATCTATACTTCTATACTAATATTATAAAGAGGTAGAGTTTGTGAGTTTGTGACGTTGTAAGGGGTAATCTCAGGAACTACTGGTCCGATTTAAAAAATTCTTTCAGTGTTATATAGCTTATTTATCAGGGAAGGTTATAGGCTATATATCATCACGCTAAGACCCACAGGAGCCGAGCAGCAATGAAGAATGTTGCAAAATCGGGGTATTTTTTTCCTTTTCAGAGCTTCCGCTGCCTCTTAGCGCAAAATAACCATTCCACGCTTACGTATTACCGCCCAACGAAGTCGGCACGGGTCGGCTAGTTTTCTTATAAAACACGTACTTCTACTTCTGTAAAAATATTGAAGCTGGAATAGGTACAGACTGTTCAACAACAATTTCTGCTATCTTAAATTCTGTTTTAATAATGCTGTGTACTATATTTTAACAGAAATCACAATGTTAAATCTATGATAATGTCGTTCTAAACGACAGTGATTAGAGAATGTTCTTATCATAATATCATGACTATGAGATTAGTAAATTATGTTTAATGTAAGAGATGTAATTAATTTTTATGTTAACATTTCATTAAACACGCTTTATATATTTAACACTTTGACTTACCAAGAAGTATCATTTGATATGATTCTTGATTTGATATCATGACCGATGAAAATGACTACAAACCATAAAAAAATTCAGTGTTTTTATTATTTTAAATAGATTGTTTTAAATATTCGTTTGCAGAAACCCCATACCCAGGCTTGATGATATATAACACTGGTCTGCAATGGAATACTCCTTTAAATTTTTTTGTCATAAATATGATGATTCATATGTTCTGAATCTATCCCCGTTGGCCGATTTTTTAGAACATGAACTTTATGGAAAAGTTACCAAAATAGTTGATACAAAATGTAAATAAATAAGAGACAAGTTTTCACTCAACTGTTGTGGATTCACAGCGATTACTGCGCATGCGCGTATGTACTACCATAACAAATCACCATCGGCACTTCCCTTCTTTCTCTTACAACTCGCTAAAACTTATTTTGTACATACACTGTTTGTATATACACTGTTAGTAACATCGACGCGCAAAAAAATGAAAACAATCCCAAATTTTTGAAATAAAAAAAAAATCATTCAATCTAGACGTGATGGAAAAAATCGGCCAACGGGGATAGATTCAGAACATTTGAATCATCATATTTATGACGAAAAAATTTAAAGGAGGATTTTATTGCAGACCAATGTAATTAATTGAACATAGGACGAATAATTCTTCGGAACCCTAAAATTAATGTTAGAAAATTCTTCTAATTAATCGCTTGACTACGTTCTCATTTAATGTTTAAATGACTATAAGATGGTAACAAGGTATATAAAGAGAATGGTTGTCTCTTAAGTGTAGTTGACGAAATAAATTTATGGGTTGCTTGACGATAGATTTTTTCTTGGGAATGTTTGCTAGCCAACCCTAACACCATTCTGTGGTTTCAGCAAGATGTTTTCCTTCACAGAAAGTTTCGACTTGTTACAGGATTCGAAGGTATGTCAATCGAGGCGACGTTCCAACACGCCTACCACTGAGTTATCACCACTTCTACTCAGCTAAATATATTTTCCTTATTTGAGTCGTGTAAAATTTTAAAGCGGAAGGTAGCGCAGAACTCCAGTTTGACGATTTACGAAAAAAAGATAAAGTTTAATTGTTTTCATAGATGAATAATTTACTATTATCTTTTGGTGAATTTACACCAATCGAAATCGACACAAAATTAATATTTTTTACCGTATCCCTACATTGCTATCTTTAATTTCATACGACTCCTCTCTTTGACATAGTCGCATTTACATTTACACTGTTAGAGAGTCCGTGCAAAATTTATAGTTATACAGTACATAACTACAATACGAAACATGTATAATTAAGCGCGAGATACGAGCATGAGTTTCGATTAGTCTTCATATATTGCCAACTGTTATTACTATTTTTGAAATATATAAGAATGTTACATATAGTTTGCAGGCTAGCACCGCGTATCACACCGTGACGCCCGAATCCACCTTCCATTTATTTAAACGGATCGTTATCGGAGATGGAGAGCGGGCGTCCGATAAGGAATACCGCGGCGCCACCATCGCGATAACACGGGGTGCGCTCGGCGCTCTGCCGGTAGAATCGAACGCTGCGCGCTTCGGTGTGAGAGACGAAGGAGAGTTAATTACCTGCAGGGTATTTATCAAATGATCTCAGTCACGTTGGTAATGGATTACGCTGAAGATGCCCGATTTCCACTGATTGGCATTCTAGTCACTGTTTCTATTAATAAGAACGAGCATAGAAAGGTGAATGTATTTCGTAAAATATTGAAAAAAATGTGGGTGATAAGTGTTGATTTCTATTTTTATACAATAAAATATGTAACTAGACTCGATATTAAAAATATATAATTTTACCATAACAAATTGGAAACAGAACATGACTTTTCCGTCCTATGGCTTTCCCATAGTCGGTCTATAAACAAGGGAGTGATGGTAGGACAAGAGGGAGAGGTGTTCGGGGTATTTTATCGTCCAAAACGCTCCCGATCGCAACACGAGATTCGCCCGGGCGATATGAAGCGATTGTGCGCCGCGATAACTCGCCACCGCCTCCAGAACACGGCTGTATCTTTTCATAAAGGTTTTTGTCTCTAATCGCTTGCAAGAATCTAGTTTTAATGACTTTTTATAATAGGTTTACGTGGGGAGAATATTTTAGATACTATAAGGCGGGGTTATGCTATAATCTTCTAAGAAGAGCGGGCTTATTTGACAATTTATTATTATTATTTTCTGTCTATGTAAAAGAATTTGAAACAAGGAATACAACAAACTATAGTGTCGTGAGACCTTAAAATTTGTAAGCTTGTAGACAGAAGCCGTATGAAACTTTATAAATCACACAAAAAGACAATGAATTCAGCAAAGTAAAAAACAATAATATAAATTTTGTGTATAATTATATATTTGAACACAGCTTATAATTATAAAATATCCATTCTATAAATCAATTAATAATTACGCACAAATCGTTATTAAAACAAATAATAATAGCAGTCGTAAGCTACTTATTAAAAAAAAACTAAAGCGGCCGTAGTAAGTAGGTTCTTACCAAAATTTGTAGGCCGGGGGAAAAGTACGGGCAATGGCGGTGAGCGTTGATGCGCTAAGTTAGGGGCCTCTTAAATCTACACATGTATGACAAGTATTAACCACTTCCTGAGCTCCTTGCCCTACAATACGGTGGTTTCATCATCAGCACGATGCATCTGTGGAATACAAATCTGTGTTCCTGTTCCAAAGGGGTTTCCTTCCACAAACGATCCGGTTGTGGAATGAGCTTCTTGCTGAAGTTTTTCCATGAGACTACAGTATGGGGTGCTTCAAGGGGAAAATAAATAGGTTACTTAAGGGTCGGCAACGCGCATGTAACATTTTTGATGTTGCAGGCGTCCATAGGCTGCGGTGACCGCTTTACATCAGGCGGCCCGCATGCTTGTTTGCTACCGTCGTGGTATAAAAAAAAACTAAGAAATAACACTAAAATTATAAAAGCAACGGTGACTCTATTTGCTTGTTATCTTTTCACGATTAAGCCTCTGAAATGAATTTACTTAACTCAGAGAAGAATATAATTCACTTCTCACCTTGAATTTACACAAAAACACGTAAACGAAGACGCGGGGAAAAAATTGTTTCTAAATAAATTGTATAATGTCTATTATTGTAGGATTTTTACATTATCATTTTTCACATTTTTTTTAGCACAAAGACCTCGTAAATTTTCTTTTTAACGTATATAGTACGTAGATAGCAGTTTCGTGATAAATTTTAAGTAGCCTTCATACATAATAATTGCTTTTTTCTTATCTAAATATGATGCGTCATACGGGTTTTATCGTTTGTGATGGGACGATACGGTTTTCGCCCCTATAAAACAACAAAGGGTTTAAGGAGTATTCATTGATAAAATACCTATTTCAGAATCTAGAGTAATATAAAATAATTATGATGAAAAAATTATCAACACAATCTAAAACTATTTTTTTGATTACAATGATTGTGGTAAACAAACCACCTGATGGTAAGTAATCACCACTCACCGGAGTTTATGGATGATTGAAATATCACATCATGTGCATTGGTTGGTTAGTAGCAACAAATTGTGTGTTCTCACAGACAAATTATGCAGTTGGGCTATTTTGTGAGACCATATTCTAAACTCAATTATTAGGGGTTTTACGATACTTATTGTGACGACGATCTACGCGGGCACAGGTTAGACTGGCTCGATTATCATGTATGTTAGTCAGCTCTTTGAAGGATTGTTTAACTCACCTACGCGATTTCAGCATACCCGATAATAGAGCTTTGCTGTATCGTTATCGCATTTACGGAAGCGAACGTCGCTTGTGTGACCCTTATCAATGTTTCCTAACTGGATATTTTACATGTGCCAAATAAAACTATGCTTCTATTATAATTTTTTAGATAAAAACGACCAAAGTTTCAAAGGCTATACTTATAAAAGACAAATGGGCCCAAAACACGTTGTTCTGCCTTGATAATAAAAAAAAATTAAACTTCATTTGTAGCGTCACCTACTGGCTCCAATTGTGAATCTGAACCATTATCGAATCCACTGGAACAACACAAAAAATTTCATCAAGATCGCTCCAGCCGTTTAGGAGGAGTTCAGTCACATACACACAGATGGAAAAATTATATATGTATATACCAGATGACTGTTTAAAGTTTAATACCCTTTAATCCTTTGGCAGTTCATGGTCCCTTTTAACATATAAAATAATAATATCAACACGAATACTAATAAACAACAAAGAGAACTTTAGTTTAAGTTTGTTCTAAAACTTTTAAAAGTATGGGAACGACACTTTAAAATGTAAAAAAATCACATCTAGGTTCAATGAACAACATTAAAGGAGCACTTTTCAAGGTTAATCATTACGTAACTGTTTAGCATTGGAATGCCGCACGGTCGTACAAATGGAAGTCAGGCGCGGGTCGAGGTGCGGGACGCGGGTGGGACTGCGTGGCACGGTGTGATTTATTGCTTTTTTATTATTACACGAGTTCGTTTTGCGTAAATTACCTGAATTTTAGTGTATATCAGTTTTGTTTTTCTCTAGATAATTAAGTCAAATATTAAGCACCTATTTTTTAAATTCATTTAGAACCGACTGCTCTGTAACTCCTGAAAATATTGCTGCTATTTAACAAGTCACCTGTATAAAGACCAGTTTTTAGCTGCGGCTTTGCTCGCGTTATAATAGATTTGACCCGTTCCTCTAGACGGTATTTTTTTCTGGATAAAAGGTACCATATGTCCTATGCTTTACCGCTGAAAACAAATAAATAAAATTTCATGATAATCGGTCTAGTAATAGTTAAGGAGTGAAAGTGGAACAAAACAAACAAAACTTAGGTGATTAGAAAGATTATCTAAAAAGTTTTATAAATTTAATCATACCATTTTATTTTATATGTGTGTATATTTATAATGAAAGTAAAGCATTTTTTTAAACTAACCATACAAAAATGTCCTCTTTACCTCTATGATGACACATAATTAAATAGCAAATGAAATTCATATGATCTAACCGTATTCATAAAACTATCGCTACGCCTTCTATGGCAACTCGTCACACGACAATAATTCAATGATTTCACACAAACACGATGTGGGCGGGGCTGGTATCGGAATTTGACACTGCGACTATAAAATCGCATACGATCTCGCAAAAGCGTTAACAAGTGGTCCGAGGTGCAGACAACGCGCGGCGCGTTGCTCCGATGCCATCGCACCGCAATTTGTACGCACGTCCAACGAACGATTTATTGAGCACGCGAGCGCATATTCTCTATGCGCGAGCTATGAAATATATAGGTGGTCTTATTCGACATAAAACGCTCAGTGTTAATAAATGTACAAATAGTGCTATGAATTTTTGCCCTGTAATAATAAGAACTTAACCGATTTGCAATAATCAAGGCATTCATAACATTTCAAGTAAAAATTCAAACTTCTTAAATCAGTTTTGAAAGAATCAAACATAAAATAAATTTTTGATTTATTTAGTTACTTTCTCATATGCATGCATGTCTTAACACCTTTTCATTATTGATAATTTATGTAACTAATTCCGAATACCAAAAGAACTTACCAGACTCTTAATCTTCGGGGCAATTAAATATTTGTGTTTATTGTACTTAAATGTCTAAATATTTTCAACCATAAAATGTCGTCTCTTTACCATCTCGTTTAAAATAAATTAAACTGACTGTCGTTATAAAATTTTATGTGTGTTATTTTAAGTAGTTAATCAGCATTCCTACTTATAATAATTTGAATACAGAAAACTGTGAACCACGGACGTCGTAAAGTGATATATGAAATCGCATCTAAAGTCATTACCGTAATTTATGAATAACCCATTATTATAAAGTGGATTTATTTGTTTGTTATGCTATGGCGCCTTAATTACACAACCGTTCATAATTTTTTTACACGTTACGGGTACAGAAATCAACATAGGGTGCTTTT
Organism: Antheraea pernyi; assembly: GCA_015888305.1. Classification (NCBI taxonomy): domain Eukaryota; kingdom Metazoa; phylum Arthropoda; class Insecta; order Lepidoptera; family Saturniidae; genus Antheraea; species Antheraea pernyi. Next base: position 107,161 of record MU158780.1, on the reverse strand, counting down.
TCATCCAAAAGGAATGGTTTTTTTTATGTCATAGATGGCAAACGAACAGATGGGTCACCTGATGTTAAGTGATCACCACCGTCCATGGACACTATCAACACTAGAGGAGTCGCAAGTGCGAGGGAAAGGGAGAGGAGAGAGGAAATGGGAGGGGAGGTGGGCCTCCGGCGCTCTCACTGACCGAACGAAACGCAACAATGCAAGCACTGTTACTTCACGTCGGTTTTCTATGAGAGGGTGGTACTACCCCGGGCGAGCCGACCCATTCATGCTGAAACCAGTAAAAATGTACTTACTGTTCCTGAGAGATATATTAAATCTACATTAACGCGTGCGAAACCGTGAGCAAAAGCTATTTATAATAATAGTTTGATTAACTTTAAGATGTTGGCAGGTTATTGACACTTGAGATTTAATCATGGAAACACAATAACAGCTTCTGGTACAATGAACTGTTAAAACAATTCTACAATAGAACCTAACATTGTGAATGTTACTCAAAAACGATACTTCAACGGTTAGTGTAGACCACGAACGTACCCGCCAATTAAATCTGCCAATTTTACAAGCGCAACACTCACGCCTCCCAACGGAGGGGTGAAATATAAACGTTAAGGTTGCGCGAGAGTCGATATGTCGGCACACGGCCGCGGCCGGACCTATCGCGGCTAGCAATCGGTCCGCGGCCGTGCGCAATATCATTATTGTTATCCCCTTCCCGCGTTCCTGTTGTACAATCCAACACAATATATCATTATCGCCTTAGTTTTCTAACGTACAGTTTGTTGATTCACTTTAAGAATTTCGTTTCAATTTATATAGAATGCTTATTTCTCAAGTCAAATATATACTTGTAAAAAAATTGTTTGAGTTTTCGTCCAGTTAATTTCCGAAACCGATTAACTTATTTTGACCTGATGTTTGGCACCTGGCATAATATATAGTGTATAATAAATATGTATCTGCAAAGTGTTACGTATATTAGATATAACCTCTCATTTTATTAATATTTTCCAATAAACTTTATTGCTAACAAATCTAACAATAGTTCGGTTCGGCTTCTTCTAGCAGTAAACTTACACATTTATTTTGTAAACAACTATCCTTAATACAATCAACAGCACTGAATTATCATATAGACCATAATAAATAAAAATTGTACATGTCATGGAACCAGTCGAGGTCGAATCGTGCTTTAAATCTTGTTCTATCTTGGAACTTTGATTTCCAAGTTTATTAAACCGGTTTTATCTATAATTTACTGATATTATCTTAAACCTATAAATGTAATAAAATGGTTTAATTGTTTCAATAAATATTTATGATACATATAAATTGTAACTCAGAAACAACAGTAAATCTAAATTTAGGTCTACTCGAGTCGTCGTATTTAGTGCGAGTCTACCAAATTACGTCAACGACTGTACATTAAAAGATAAATGTTTAAAATGTAAATGAGACGTGGTGGAAAAGAACGAAGATAATCTTGCTATTAGGTATAAATTAAGGGACGCGGAATGAAGTATGCCGGTACAATTATATTGTCACGAAGGTGGCGATTGTGGTCGCACCTGCGTCGGAGCAATCGCCGCGCCGATCGGCGTGCGCGCACGCTAACTTGACAGCTTTGCGTTGTTTTTTCTCACGAAACTGTTTGAACTGATATTGAGATTTCTAACATAATAATTGAAAGCTTTAAGCCGGTTTTCTAAAATTTAATTGCACACTGATGTCTCGGTTCTTAGAAACATATTACGATTTTAATTCTAACAGAAAAAATAATGCCGTATATTGTTTGGTATATGAAAATATCATTTATATTCAAGCCTTGGCGTGTTAACCAAAAATTGTTGCAATTGGTGAATGTAGTCTTAGCAGAGGAAATTAAAAGTTTGTAAGAAAAAATTTGTGTATTTCGTAATTAATATCATATTATGGTTGATGCGTAATTATGTAAGTTTAACAACAAAAGTTATTGGAAGTAATGTTAAAAAACATATAAATCGTGGTATTATAGTAATGTTTTCCAATACTGTAAGATATCGTTAAGTCAGATTTATTCATGAAAGCTAGGATTTAATCGAAATAACTAAAAATAGTTTTTCAAATATCAGAAATGTAAGTAGAATGATTTTATAGACAAAATAATGTCAAAACAACAAAAACAAAACATATCAATACGTTCGATACCCAACACTAAAGAAAAATATCGACCCAGCGACTTCCCTACCGCCGTGTAATCGATACGAGTCGTTCGAGCAACGCGACGGACGAACTCACATATTTTATTGTGTGCCAATTAAAATTATTTCCTTCACTTATTGATTGTGGGAAATTGGTGCCTAGCTTCGATTTTAGTTAGCGAGTTGAATTATTTTGCATTATATCTTTATCCCTGGGAATATATTGAATATGTAAGCGGTTACCAAGTTATTTTAAAGTGAAGATTGTTCAGTATAAGCTTAATAGAGATGTGCTTCAATTAACATAAATTCTAATCTTTCAAGGTACCATATATCGGGAAGTTTAGTACATCAGATACAAAAACGGAGTCTTCTAACTGCATATATACAGAAAGGAGTGATAATGTGCTTTACTTATCGATTTAGTGTGCCAAGAACAGAACTCAAAGGAGTCCCTTTAATAATATGTATTTAAGCTAATGCTTGTCAAAGCATTTTGGCAGAACCTTGTGGCTAAGATGTTGCTATACCTAGTAATGTTATCTCATGCATTCATCTTAAGAAGAGTAAAGTACAATGAAGTTGATATATTAATATGAATATAAGCCCATGGTAAAAGAAAAATGAAATAATAATAATAAAAATATTTTAATGTTCCAAGTCAATGTGTACATAATTAACAGTAATATTGGTATCTGCACTGGTTACGAACCGTATCGCAGATATCACAATTTCATATAATGAGAACTAAAACAAACAGTGACTTAAACATATGTAATAAATAAAAACTTAATTTGAATAAACTAAATATGTGAGATTATTGTGTATTCCGAGTGACATGTGAGTGTTTGTTGTAAAACACAAGAGTGTTTTATGATAGTAATGAGTGAATTGTTATTTAAATAAAAGTGTATGATTTGAACTACGGAATTTATAATTATAATTTAAATTGTGGTAATAATAATTTTTCTGTATTTGTGTAATTTTGTGAAATAGACCAATTGAAAGTGAGTTTTTTAATAGTATGAAAATGAAAATACTTTGAAATTGTGATAAAATACTGTCGATTGATTGCAACGTGTCACTAAAGTCCATAGGTATGAACTATCAGTTACACTAAATAACTACTTTCTAATCTCAACGTACAATCATCCGCGTCATGGTAATTTAATAACAGATAAGATGTTGTATAAATAATAATTATATCGTGATATATTTTAAAAAATGGGGTGTAAGTGGTGTACGGGGTGTAAGGGGTGTCAAATAATATCCAAGACTTGAGACATCCTAGCCAACCTCACCTGCACATGGTGCACCCTGCTGGATAACGAACGAGGCAATGGGGAAAGCGGGGTGGTAGGGTTTTATAGCCTAACTGGGTCGCAACCACCATGCATATGGCGAAAAAGCCTGTCATAGTGATTCGCTTCTGCGGGTCGCGTTTCGGGATCCGCCTGTGCATATCCAGCTTTTCGTAGGCCGGCATGGCAGCGGCGACCGGCGATGGATAGCGTGTCACTCGGTGGTCGCCATTGTTTTTGGATTGTACTGTGCTTACCATCAATCATAGTCTGAATTATTTAAATTTCATAATTTGTCAATCGAAATTATTAATATTAGTCTGCTTGTTACATCTATGGGTACTCCGAGCAATAACTATGTATATGCTTATGCGGTTAATTAATTAAGTATAATCAAACATATGATGGGCTGCACAAACGCAATACAAAATATCAGCATTACTTGTACACAGACCGCTATACAACGTGTCGCTTGTCTGGTGCAAGCGCAATACGTTACGAGCATGTCAAGATCATTGATGACACGAACCCGTAAGCTTTTCCCTTATATAATAGACGTTAGCGTGGTTTGTATTTCCTTAATACCTCCCTCTAAACTAAACCACTTTTAATGGCTTTGCGCCAATTTTATATTATACTAGCGGGCCTGCAGACGTTGTCCCGCTCTGATTATAAAAAAATCCTTGACAAATATCGGATAATCACTATACTCATAAATCACTTTATCCATTGGTGAAAACCGCAAGAAAATACGTTCAGTAGTGTTTGAGTTTATCGCGAACAGACAGACAGACAGACGCGGTATGGGACTATTATTTTATACTATGTAATGATGACTACAATGAGTAGTTGAGCATTAAAATATAGCAGAGGGTCAATCGAATCCAAAAAATAAATAGTCCAGAACTATATACTAAAAATTGCGCATCGAATGGTCATATACCAATACAAATACGTTCAGTAGTTTTAACGTGATTAACGTCATTTGAGCCTCAGAGGAACTGTATTTTCATTATAGGTATATATGTAGAAGAGAGATAAACAATCGATATAATTTAGTGATGTCATGATTTTTATGTATGGACGTCGTCCCGCCCTGATAATAAAAAACCTTGACAAACTATATACATAAACATTCCTTATGAATCACTTTATCTACTGGTGTAAACCGCATAAAAATCCTTTCAGTAGGTTTTGAGTTTATCGCGAACAGACAGATGTAGCAGAGAACTTTGTTTTGTAAAATGTAGTGATTAGAACATCATAAAAGTTATTATTGAGAGTCTGAGATGAAAACAAATTTATAAAATTTGTAGATTTACTTATGGTAATTACGAATAGTGAGTTGCCTCGGAATGTGTTTTTAATGTTGATTGACATCGATTTCATGCTGGTTGCCCTACGAGTAAACTACTGGGCCACGATAACGAAGCGATAAGAAACCGATAAGGGAACGATAACGACGCGATAACAACGCGATAAAGTAGCGATAAAGGAACAGAACAACAGTTAAGTAGCTTTGACCGACGATAGCTTTTTATTGCTACAAAAGTCTCACAAAGTTGTTCTTTCATAAAATACAAAGTAATGAAAGAGTTCATTTTAAAGTTTCGTCTAATTTGGTTTTGTTTAATTCTAAAATATGTATATCAGTAAATTATTGCAATACTGAAATAATAAATAAAAATAGTTTACTTTTTCTGTTTCGTAAATGTTTCTAAAATAAAGGAAATACAAATACAAAGACTTTATATTAAATTGATATTTACTTGGAATTTTCCTTGAAGAAGAATGTAAATTTGACGTATCTGTACTTTTTCGATATTCGTGAAAAAATTTGAAACAAGTTGGTAGTAATAATATTACTGCGAAATTTAACTTATGTTAATGTCTACGTCAAGCCACCCGGGGAACCACTATTGACCTGCGATACCGCGCTATTGACTTTATCGGGGTGTTACTAATGACCTCGAACGCTATTGGTGGAAGTTATCGGCTGTTCCTTATTCACCCCGGTGTGAGACTACATTGGTGGGAGTTCGGCATATAAAGGGCAAGATGTCGCTGACCTGGACGCACTCCTGTGTGGAAGTTATTGTAAGGCGAAGCTCTGGCCAAATGAATAGTGACAGTATCAACGAAGTGTTTATTGGCAATCCCGACTGCATCGACCCTATACGTGATTAGTGTAACACTTACTTGTTATTTAATTTCCTACCGTAACAGATGGTATTGAAAAATTCCGAACCTCAAAGAGTTTTATATTATGTCATAAAAATGTTGTCAACCGACTCGCATTCCTCAATAAAGATAAAATAATGTATTATTTATTTGCTTTCGAATATCAATCTAAACCCACGAGTGGGTGTTGATAACCACACACGACACAAGATGGAACACAAGTCTACCTTCAATGGTTTACATTATTTTACTTATAATATTATCTCTTAACGTAACATGTTTTTACAACTGGTGAAGCGTTTAGTGTCACTCAATACCATAAACACGAATTTATGTTAACGTCATATTATGTCTTAAATAGTTACGTAACTATTTAGAGTACAGTTATAGTATTTATATTGAGTTTAATATTCGGCATAATTGTCAATCAATATTCGGAATAACTTTCATATCTTATATTGAAGTTACGCAGTCCACGCACGTTTAGCGCTACCTTTTGCAAAACATCTAACTTGATTTTATAAATGTACTCGCTTTTGGCATGACAAGCAGAACTCAGCTCTATTTCAAGTAGTACAAGATTTCATACGAGTTAATAACAGTTCGATGAAGCACAGCGTTTGAGAACTTACAGTAATTTAGATTCTAAATTCAAAGCCATAGAATCGATAGTATTTCAGACTTATATTATTAAATGTATTCAAATTTGAATTCAAATGTAGTAAGGTTGAAAATGCAATAAAGGACTCTTAATCAGAACGACCATTGGGGTCTGGACGGTTGTATTGGTGCGAAAGCAGATTGCGTACGCGCTGATAACCCGTGCATCGCGGCTAGACGTCAGACAGACGGCACTGTCACGTCAAACGTCTTCAGTATGTATACTTTCCTCAATTTAAAATTCAAACTGTGCTCTTCAGGGTTGAAAATATTAAATAAAGTAAATTATATTTTAGGTAGTTCCAGAAATTATTTACAACTCACTTGATTGACTACTTATATTTGAAAGAATGCTAGACAAAATGTCAACTTGATTGAAGTAACTGTACACTGCTTAGTTTATCTAACGGGAGTAGGCTAGTTGTCAGCAACTTAAATCTATATCCTAGTTATAATACACAATAGACTTATTTAACAAAACATATTTGTTCAGTGGAAACATGCGCGTAATTTATCATATTTGTTTAAAAAAGTTTAAATTTTCATTATAAATTTTACCAGTGAAAATCACATCAAAATCGGTCCAACCGATTCAGAGATTACCCCGAACAAACGGACAAACATTTTTACAATTGTTTTATGATCATAAATGCCGCATATACTTTCATATACATTTAGTAAAGAGCTGTTATTTTTACATTCAATGCGGACACTTAAATTTTATGTATTTGTATAGTACCGCATTTACCGTACCGTACCGTATTTACTTCGCATTTACCGTACCGTACCGTATTTACTTCGCATTTACCGTACCGTACCGTATTTACTTATTATGCACAAAAGAAATTATCGAACGTAAAGATGTAAGCTTGATAAAGCAAGGGAATATACGAAATCTTTTAGCGGAGACACACAAACGTGTGAGATTTATCCGCTCGCGCGCGGGTCACGCTGGGGATGGGTTCAAATATTTCAATTCTCCGTCGGATATTGGCTTCTGCCGTGACGACGCATACATCTAGAGATCGGACCGACCGTCGCCGATGTCCGCACCTTATCGTCATATTAGAATCTTGTGTGCAGTATGAGTTATGTCGGGATTCGGTTTTATGGACGGATGTTGTGTGATATGCAAAAATATAAGCTGTTATGTTTTTATAGGGACACTGATCTAAGATATGACGCATGCTCTGTTACTAAACATATTTTTATTTCGACATAATCCGAGAAACTCTATCTAACATATATCTCAAAATGTATGATCTCTTGAGCGTTTTATGAGCAAATTGAATCTTAAACTGTTCAGTTTGTATGACTGTTGTAAGAAATTACTTATTAAAATGACCAACCAAAAAGAGAATAATGAATAAAAAAATCTTTAAAACGCTACACATACAAGACAGAAAAATAGAACAGAGAGAGAGAGAGAGTATTTTACAGAATTATTCTTATCCTTGAGAAGGTACTAATGAGTCAAACGGTTATTTTTAATTATTAAGGTTGTAGAATAATAAAATAATGAAGATATTATATCGTCATTTATAATTATAATAATTTTTAAGATGTGAATATTTTTCATAGAAATCGTAAGTTTATTTTTAAAATAGATGTATATAAAGCTTTTTAAATACCTACTAGATAGTGCAACGATAGTTCAGTAATGTGAGTCAACAGTGCAGCGGTGACATTGAATCATCGATGTTCAGATAACGTCATCGAGTCTCCGGCATATCGCAAACGTGCACACAATCATACATTCCATTTCCAGTTCGTTTTAATTCTGGGAATATAAAAAAAAACTTTTTTTTTTCAATTACTATAAAATGACACTTTTTACATTGACTACTCTATGTCTAATACTAAACAGGTCATCATGTTCAGGCAAATATTATGAAGATAATTTTATATTTAGATTTTATTATATTATAGCTTCGAAGAAAATAGTTCGGTGATTAGCGACTTTACAAGACACGCTATTTCGCGTGCGATTGGAGTGTGCAAGATTGAACACGGGAAAGCGCGTACGTTAAAGCACAAGTGATTTTCATTTTTTATCCTTACATGCGTACTCTTTCCCAAGCGAAAGTTTTTTCAAGCGTAAAAGAGCGTGTCGTTTTAAAGCAGCTATTGATTATTGTTCAGTACCTTACCATCCTGTAGATAAAATTATAACTTTCAGGATTTTTTATTTCGCTTTCTCATTTATAAATAACGGCGTTCGGATTTGAATATCGACTGACGCACGTTATCTCAGCCAAGTAAATATATCATATTATTTTAGTTTTTATTTATTCCCATAATATCTAAAATGAATGATATACATATTACTTTATTGGATTACTGATATTTATAGTCGCTTTTTGTCCTAAATGATTAGGTATCTATTAACATTTACATAGATATATGAAACTTGCGACGTATAAATAAAAAATCAAGCATATTCAATGACATCTGTCAAGTGAAATGTCAAGACAAGATGGCGCGATCTCCCGCGCTCCCGTAATTTCCTATTCCGCCCGTCCGGCCGTCGCGTCACCGCGTCAAGAATATATTTTATGTTCTGTGCTACCATTTTTTTATCTATAATATTTATCTAGATCAATATCGCATATTCTAAGTAATAATATACTAATTTTATTATATAAGACTATGTTATACTATCTGATAAACGTAAAACTAGTTTATCTAGATATGTTTTGCCTGCATTATAATAGTATTTTAATAAAGTGCCGACGCGATGCGACACTACAACCGGTATGTAATAATGTTCTTATTAGATAATATTAATATGGATACGTTTTGTTCTATGGGTACTAATATTATATACATATAACACCCATTTTGTTTGTCTCATTTCACTAATTCCTGACACTACCAATAAGATTTGCAAAAAATTGCATTTCCTTATAAGCTATTACAACCCTCAAAAATGGAGCAGCTGCCATATATAGGGTAAGTTAAATAAAACGTCTGCAGCACGGAATACCGGGTCGACGCCGGAAAGATTACAAAGCGAGTGAAGCCGCTGTATCCAGTTAGTCGTTAATGCTACAGCTAATAATAATGTCATTAAAATTTATATTTATTAATTAAATATGCATTTTTGTTTAAAGTTATCACCGTAGCTTGATTAAATATATTAATTCATAAATTATCACACCAATTAATAAATAAATAAAATTAAAACATACAAAATTTCTCAATACCTAATCACCATGATATTTGGTACATAATAAATTTAACATCGAATATTGAATTTCAACTTTAATGTCGAAACTTGTATAAATAAATATTCTGTATAACATATGAATAAAGAGTTAATATTATAATTTGATTCACATTCCTTTAATTTACAAATTTAATAATATTAATCGTTAATGGTAGACTAAACATACACGTGTCAATGGATGATACCATAAAATTGAATTATGAACGTTGAAAATGAACTATCTAATAACGGATCTTCGCGTTTCACTTCGAATAATTCGAAATTCGAAACGAGAAACAAAGGAACATCGTATAAATGAATGGAATGAACGAATAGATTGAAGTAAACAATATCTTATTTTGCTATAATCCAGTCAGGAAGCTGTGCTAATTTCCTGAAACAGATGGGGATACAACGTTAAGCGTTTTCGCTATTTTAAACTTCAGTTTATATTGAACGATTTGAATATAAAATAGGGGAGATTTGTTGACTTATTCTATTTCCAAAGGATACGAGTATTAACGCTATCTGATATTATTGTTTTCGTGAAAGTAAGGATTTCGTTTATTTCATTAATATTTTTTAAGTTTTGCTCGCAGCTTCGCTCGGTTTTATGTCGATTTATATCTCCTTAGAAAAGTACTTTTTCCTGGTTGTCCTTATCTTTGATCTTGGCAACATTTATGTAAAATTTCACGATGACCGGTAAAGAAGTTAATGTATAAACTAAAATTATTTTTTATTTAAAATAAAAATATTAGTAAGGTTTTAAATACAGTTCTTCAAATCACATTAATGTTGTATAGGGAAGAATAGTTGACTCAATTGCAGGTCACACATATTTCTGTTATTTTAGTATATACACTATTATAAAGTATATATGATATATACAGTATTAAGCTTGGATAATAGATGAAAAAAGTTCCCAATAGATTAATGGCAACCACCGGGTGACACACTATCCATTGCCGGTCGCCGCTGTCATGCCGGCCTGCGAAAACCGGATGCACAAGCTGATCTCAAAACGCGACCCGCAGAAGCGGATCACTATGACGGGCTTTTTCGCCATATAAATGGTGGTTGCGACCCAGTCAGATTGTAAAACCCTACCACCCCGCTTTCGTCATTGCCTCGTTCGTTATTCAGCAGGGTGCACCCCGTGCAGTTGAGATTAGCTTGGGTGTCTCAAGTCTTGGTGTTATTTATTTTCATACTAATAATAAGTTATTATTATAAGTTATTACCCTATGCCCGGGGTTGGTCGGCTTTTTGCTAGAGGTAAGTTGACTAAGAAGTAAATAGTTCATAGATAATCCATGTAGAAGTAGGATAACAATAAAAAAAAGTAATTGTGCGCGAGCTCTTTTTCAACACCAAATATTTCTTTATTTTTATCTAGCCAGCGGTCTTCAGAGTCGATTGAGATAGAATTGACGCTTTTTTTTGTTAATAATAACTTGTTGATAATTGATATGCTCTATCAAAGATATCTTTAAATGTACTTCCCCGAGCAGTCTTTTTTTTCATGGCCACATACATGGTTCTAGAACAACAAATTTGAAATAAATTTTGCCAGACCGTTTACACTTTATGTAAAATATCTTGCTACTATTATGTCTATATGATTAGGTGGTTAACCGACCCCGTTAAAATAGAGTTTACTAACTCAGTTAACATATAGCTTACTAACCCCGTTAACATATAATTTACAAACCCCGTTACATATAGTTTACTAACCCCGTTAAAATATAGTTTAATAACTCCGAATTGATTTGTAATTTTGAACCACATGTCCATAATCTCAAAGCTGCGGTGAATTAAAAATAGATATTACGTAATAAAAACATTAACTATTGAACTCTTACATTAAATTACCTCAAAACTGATAACAACGAGTAAGTAGTCGTTATTACAAACTATTATACGAAAAAGATACTTACTTACATGTATTGTTTTTCGATATTATGGCCCTGGTTCCAGACGATGTGAGTGCATGTCGCATGATGCCGCATTCCGAATGATTGTTTGGGGAAATACAACAGTTCTTCGCGCCTAATTAGACAACACAATACTTTCGAGTAGCTCGAGTTTTTCATAATTAGTCAACTTACCCCTATAGTCAACCATTCCCGGTCTCCCCTAACTATTCTGTAAGTGGTTTGGCGAATAGACCAAATATAACAATAAATCTGCAGAACATGTATGACATTTTAGTACCTATATATATAAAAAAATATCTAAATCGATTGTAAAAACCTAAAGAAATATTACCTTAATTTTATTATGTATAAATTATAATCATTAATCACATTTATAGCCACTTTATTACTAAACGACAATATGGATACTAGTATTTATATCTGATTAAAACCAACACAACATTTTAAGAAACTCAGATATACGTAATATTTAATCTTTCTAAAATTCTAAAAGACGACTTTTATTGAAATTAAAAAACTTCTGATAATAACTTAGGCTGTCATATTATCATGGTTATCTATGAGGGCTGAGCAGTGGTTATAAAATTTAACAGAGGTAACAAAGTTGTAGGGATTAATTAGGGATCAATGGTAAAATTACAATATTCAATGAAATACAGTACATAACTAATCCAGACAATACCGTAGATCTAATTAAACACAAAACATTTCCAGATGAACGAAGCTGTTAGCTCCAGTTGGTTTTAAATGAGATACTACTCTTATATAGTACGCGTTCATCATAGAAATTGATTAGGTAGTTGTTAAGTTTAGAATACGTCGTGTATTCTATAACATCATTGTAATATTTAAAAAAATACGCACAATGCTGTGGTCGAGCGCGGGCTTTAGTTGTTTTATATTATTAGTTAATTTGTCACAGTCGCGGAGTTAATAAAGACGTGCAAGAAGTGTCAAGTTCTTTGTTTGCACGAGTGCGGTCGGATTTATCGGCGACTTCTCCGGGCCGCTTCATTTCCTGCGCTCGCCTCTTGTCGAACTTGCAAATCGACGCGAGTTGTAAGAGAAAGGGAATTAAACAATTTATACTCACTAATTTTCATATAAATCTTTCCACAAAATATCACTATACAGACGCTTTTGTCAATAATATAATATTCATGATATAAGCTTAGTTAAAAAAGTATTGTGGACTTATAATTAAAGAAATAAACACAACTAATAAAGTGCTATTTTATAAAACAATATTACATTAATAAATTGTAATCAATATTGCAAAAAAATTAATAAAATTAAACTTTTTAAATATTTTTACCATGCGTTAGATGTGACTTTCAATCGAATTTTCTTAGTAATTATAGGAGTTATAAAATTACTTATTTCATCCTACGAACTGTTTCGTATAATCGTTTTTTAGAACCTTATATTATTATGAAGTGTAAATAAAAAATAAATAAAAAACTGTACAAAACGCAACGTGATATTTTTATAGTAAAATCACAAATAGTAACTAATAATTGTGTAGCAAAAAAATAACACGCAGGTCATAAGCATAATATGTATTTATCAAAATATAATCTATGGTTATCGCTTCATCTTATGATTTAAGCGATAACCTTACACTAGAATGCGAGAGGATAATCACATTGTTTTGTTTTTGATTCATTGCACTTTGAAGTCGTAAACTTTGTATTTATAACGTTACTTGACTCAATCGGATATTTGTATTATTTCTATTTATCAAAGTTACGCTAAGTGGAATAAATAAAACGTTCATGCATTAAACGACTGCGTGAAAATTGCTTATATATTTATTCTATTCTATTCTATTCTTTATTTATTCTATATTTATTACAATTTAACTTATAAGAAAATACTAGAAAAACATATGGGTGTACTTATGTACGTATGTACGTTCGTAGTTATACTTCTTTAGCTTAAAACAAGAAATTAAATGCAATCGATAACGTTTTTATTTAAAATACTTGTAATTAGCCTTAAATGGCGTTAAAATTAATTTTTTCTATATCTGTATACAGAATTAAATAAGATAACAAAGAGAAATGGAATAAACTATTTGTCAAATAGTAATATGTATTATTAATTGAATTTAGTTATCAGTTGTCACGAAACCTTGACAGACAATTTACCAATTAATTTCATGGTGTCGCTTTTAGGTGTCGGTGTGAGCGCGCATCGTATAAAATCACGCTCATCATTTTTCCCAAACATGTCAAAGAAGTATAATTTTAATATAAGTCGATATAATTTGTATTCTTTCGTTTTAAAAGCATCTTTTCTGGCTAAGCCCAATCTAGTAGATTTAAGTCTTTTGAACTCGATGTTTTTTACCAGAAAAAAAGTCTATAGTATTGTTTTATATGCAGTTAAATTACTAAAACCATTATTTCTACATATTATAAAACAAAGTCCTCTGCCACTTTTGTCTGTCTGACTGTTGGCGATAAACTCATAAACTACTGAACAGCTTTTCATGCAGTTTTCACTAGTAGATAGGTGATTCATGAAGAAGGTATAGGTATACCTATAATTTGTCAAGGTGTTTTTTTTTTCAATTTTCAGGGTGGGACAACGGACAACAATAATATAAATATTTCATTACGCCTCATTATTGTAACTGAAAAATTTAAGAACTAATCGTAGGTCTACTTCACACTACTTTCATATAAGACCAACCTTAAAAACCCATAAACCCCCATAAAACTACTATTTATTACCTGAACTATCTTTACGGAGATTTCGATGAAGACTTGACGTGTAATATTTTAACGCAATCTATTAAAACCGTTCACTGATGTCAAGGGACAATAAGGCATTTTCCATGAATAAACACCTAATTAATTAAAATTTGTGTGATAAACTATAAATAGAGTTACCATAACTCAAATCTAAGTTTAATAGAAAAGAAAGTTCGATTTTTTCTTACATAGCTATATATGAAGAGCGTAAGTCAGTATCATAAAGATCAACACATTATACTGTAAGAAATCCACTGCAGGGTCATAACCCTCATCCCGAAAGAGGGAATGGGCGCGTAATCACCACGCTAGCCCACGACGCGACGTATTGGCGATTTCAAACGCCCGAAATATCCACAGTTCTATATTTTTTCCGGTGGTACTACAAAAACATTTCTCAGTTTGTTGAGAATGTTTTTCTTCATTGTTCAGAAATAGTGTTACCAATTTAAATTAGTAAATATACGTGAATTCTGAAAAAAATGTTGTCGGAGTCGACGGTGGACATGGAATTATCCTTTCACCAGTCAAAATTAATGGTGGTTAGTACCATCATAATCCAAATCAATCGAATATGTGTTTTATAAAATAGTATATATTTTTAACGCTCTAAAACTTTTGGAGTCTGAGTCAGCCCTGTGGTCTAATAAGTGATAATAATGAAAAGGAGCCGCGTGGGAATGCCCTAGCCTTTACTATCCAGCGCATATCTGTTGCGCAAACGCTGCGTTTAGGATCTGATCGAGCTTGCAATTCGATTGTTACCCAATGGGTTTGGCTTCATCGATTTCACGCTTAATAGAATGTCGATTAGACAGTCTAATAAATACAATCCTAGTACGTAAGCCTATGGAACACCAAACATAGGTCTTACATATGTTTTTTAATTCTTTTGTCGCACTATTTAACGCATATTGGAATTGATAAATTATACCTATAACCAAGCCTTTTTTGACACGTTTTGAAGGGGTACGCTATTTAAAAAAAATTATATGTCCATTTTTTACGACCTCTACTATAAAGATAAACGACTGTGCGACGCGATATCTGTTCAAGAAAGATAGATTAGATTTCGTATATGGATAATTTTGTCTTATTAAAAAAAAAACAAATAATTTTGACGTTTACCAAGTTTTTTTTACTTTAATTTTTTTCAGATTTATAGCAATTTTTTAATATTTTCATTATTCGCTTTAGGCCCATAAAAAACCCTGCCTATAAATATAAACATGGATACTTGATATTTATAAAATGCAACAAACATTTTTGTGCTACCTGTTCTCGATAATTTTAATAACATTTATTATATTGCAATCTAACACGATCGAACCCGCGCCCTGTTTCTACATAGTTATCTACATTTTTAATTTAATTTTAGTATTTTTGTCTGCCTAAATACAAGCAACTGTATTATTAAAGTATAATGTGATAAAAAACTTGTTACATTGATTACATCAATCTTATTTAAAAACAAATTAGGATTTGAAACGAAGTGAGAATATATTCTCCACATTTCTGTAGAGAAATATCGATCAATGCTAGTCAAATAAAACCGAATAACTGTTGAACAAGCTCTTCGCGGAACATTGGCGCGATCGACCCGCGAATGCAGATTAGCCGCGCTCAGGCTCTCCACGCCGCACGCCGTGATGATACTTCAACCAGATCGTATCACAGCTTGCTCTTTCCAAGCCAAGACCCGCCCTTTCACGAGTGGTTATTGATACGGTGCGAAGTGGAAAAATCTTTCTGTGAAAGGAATTTTGCTGAGCAATCGTCGATGAAACACTTAATATTTCCTTAAGTACTATCCGAATACGTCGGTAGATGGCATTGAACAGAAATTAAATTGGGTTATATTGTTTCAGTGTTACTTTATGCAACCAATTTATAATATAGAGTCATGGTGTAGTGACTGATACGATAACTGGACCGTTCCAGAAATGTCGAAGTGGCCTTCGAAAAAAAAAAAGAGTCATGGTGTAGTCCGGTGAAAAGCTTGACTGATACGATAACTGGACCGTTCCTAAAAAAAAAAAAGAGTCATGGTATTGGGTATCATTTATAATAACAGTCTGTATCAGAAGCTACTTAAATATTTAGCAAAATTCTTCATGAAATAGCGCCTTTACAAAAGGTTGAAATATTTCACTTCCTTAGACATAATCTGTACAGTGATTGTTAGCAATTTAGCTTGCAGGCCTATTCCTACTGTATTCCTACGGGTACGTATATACAGTTCCATATACATTTCTGACTAGACATTCCACATCATACATATCGATAGTACCGGACTGCAATCTAAGCATTATCTATGTCAGAATACAACCAGTTGACAAAGTGCACTACGTGATATTGGTCGCCGTTACTCGCAGTGATTCATACCGGCCTCCCTCTCTAAGCTGACCCCCGGGCCTCAAACACACACCTTTCTGAGATAACTATAAATCACCCGATATATATAGGCAGCGTATTATAATGTACATTTTATACTGAATACATCTAAGGTTATGTTAAGGTATATAGAGAACTCAAATTTTAAATTAACAACTTTGAACTATTGAATCGATGACGGCTTAGTTGATAGTTCATAGATGTGTCCGGACACTGGGTCGATCGATATAAGTATTGGCTAGGCTAGGCTATAGGGTCTAGGCTTTCAGCGAAGGAAAATATCCTAACTAGGTATTAAATAATATTGAATGAAATAAAAGAATGGAAACAAAAGTCAATGAATTTTTACCAAATCTTCGATATTGACAAGTTCTTTTGTAAAATTGATGTAAAAGCCCCAGTTTACAATTGCTCAATAGAGTGTGCGACTCTTTAAAAAGAAATTGTATTGACAGGGCGCGAAAACTACCGTTTACGTTACACAGTGGGCCGCAACAAATTCTCTTCGGCCAAAACGATTCGGACATTTATTGTTTGCTATCGCAACATTCCACCTCTGTTGTTTATAACAGAGACCCTCAATTGGCTCTCGAGACTTTTTATCTCGTTTTTCCCGTTTTTTATACACGTTAAACAAAGGCGATATGACAGGTTTCGATGTTCGCCGGTATCGGTCAAATACGACGAAAAACGAGGAACGAGCAATCGAGTAAAAACAGAAGAAACGAGCTGCGGTCCACCGGCCCGTGACAATTGCATCTGCAGTCGAATTGCAGACTCTATATTGGATTATTGCCTGCATGTGTCATATATAGCTCGACGAAAATATGTTTTCTAGTTACTATTTAAATTATTATAATTACTTTCAATTAACATTCTCCATATTTAGTCATAATTTGATAACTACTCTTGTTTGATTAAGCATTTTTATTTAATTAATCTTCAATGTGTCTATTAAAATGCATGCCATGATCTCGGGGTGTTATATGATCACAACACATTTTTTTTATTAGTGTCCCGTTGCAGTGCTGAAAAATCTCAAATAAATTCTAGTGATGATAGAAATTTAGGGCGGAGATGAAACTTTGTTGTGACATACATTCCATTCCATTTAATTGAAAGTTCTGAGAGTGTTAATGTTGATGTTTGCTTTCGCAGGAAGAACATATCTACACTATTTATTTATTTCGTAATCTAACAACATGTATATACAATTTTAGATAAATTGTATATTTGATGCGTATTTATTAAGATATATAATTCTTCAGGTAGTCTCATAGAAGAAACAGAAAAAAAATATAAGCAATATTTTCCATTATTATATTTCTAATTACTATGTACAATAATTTATACTCGATATACATAATCTTTTCTTGAATATTATCATATAATAGATTATATAGTACTATTAAAACATGTATTTATACGTGAAGACAAAACTGTGTATCCCGTCCCTCTTTAAGGACGTTGTGCGTTATGGAGATGTATGAGATGAGGTCAGAAAGATGAAATTTATATATAGCATATATTATGTATACGTACAACCACAATATTTATTGTCAAAGTTCATACTGAATGTCAAACTTAATAATCAAACACGTACTAATTAGCCGGTTTTCAAACAGTCGCTTCATGTTGAAATTGTCACTAAAGAAGTCATATTATATATATTTCAATTAATCGAAAATTAATGCATAATGTCGTATTTGTACATGCTTGCAGCTGACGTAATAGAACGATATTATAAATATATATATGCAATGATTATAGAGGTAAAACACTTAACAAAATAACCTGAATAACGGAGTTTTTTGGCGGGATATTGGAATGTCATGTAATGAATTTTATATTTTATTCATAATCTTCTATTATTTGGCTCTAAATCTTGTAATTTTGGTGTTTTACGTAATGTAGTTTAGTTATTATGCACAAGTGACGTGGATGGGCAATAATACCGCGGAGCATGGATTCTAACATGCTGCAAAAACTCCCTGGAAAGTTATAACAAGACGGCTACCAACTTGTTAGTTCATTGAAATAATCACAAGAAACTTGTAATATAATTTACCTACTGGACAATGGCATTAATAATTTACTAGAAGATTGGTTGCCAAAAAAAAGGTCAGTAACTTTCAAAGGTAAAAAAATAATTAATGACACTCGAATTTCAACCACCGGATGACTACTAGTTTAAATGTATGCAAATATGTTACACAAGAAAGGAGTATTAAGACAAATACACATGTAAAATGTTCACAGTTCTGAACGCGGCTATCAGCTTACAACCTTCTTGGAAGGTTCGTTCACAATAGGGCTGCGCCTCGGAATATTCTTATTTTAATCGAGTGGGTAAATCGTGGAGGCGAATATCGCGAGCGTTCGTGTGGAATAAAGATAGTGACGGACGGTGGGCAGTCACCGATACAAAACTACGTCTTTTAAATGTATTCATATTTTTCAA
This sequence comes from Antheraea pernyi, assembly GCA_015888305.1. Lineage (NCBI taxonomy): Eukaryota > Metazoa > Arthropoda > Insecta > Lepidoptera > Saturniidae > Antheraea > Antheraea pernyi. Next base: position 88,074 of record MU158780.1, on the reverse strand, counting down.
TTTTAGTTAGATTCTATAAGAGTGAATAATACTATGAAACGATACAATATTGAGAAATACGTAAATGTTACATTAGGTAGTTAATATTTGTATATCCAGTATGATTATTTTTAATCGAAATACGAAAACCAATAAAAAATATAACTATTCAATAGTGAAACGTATAAGAGGTTTGAATTGCAAAAGTATGAAAACTCCTACTGTAGAGACAGTAAAATATAAACTTAAAATAGAACACCATTAATATTAAGATTTTAAAGACAAATACGCATAATAGAAATCGCGAATGTTCGACAGATTCGAGCATACAGAGACTCACTTAGAGAAGAAATGTCTGAAGTTCAATTGAATCCAATCAATGTTCGATTTAACACAAGTGGGGAATTTGAAGTGTCTTTGCTGGATCACCGCACGTCAATCACAGCCAGTTAGCTGTGACAGTTTTTAAAGTATTCATAATTCTTTCATCCGTAGAGGAAGCAATCGGTATTTGACGTTTACAACAAAAGTGCGCGAGGCGACATGTCATCCTCGGGATAGATTCGAAAATTAAAATCTCGCGTTAGTTGCCAATGTTGGCATCAGTGACGGCTGTCGAGCGAACCACGCGTCGCCGGTGTTGCCAGTTCGATTTCAGGCTTGTTCTAAATATGTCAACAGTTCTTTGTTATCGAGCGACGTGCGCGCGGAAATGAAAGTCCATCGAGTAGACGACTCCATTATCGAGTCATTGCATATTATATTATAACGTGTTTTAAACTTTGAAAATAGACATCTAATTGTATTTGTTTGTTTTATTTCAAGCATAACCGAATTTAAAACACGAAACGCTTGTTCGCTGGTTTTTAAATCAGACCTACACCTACATTTCATTCAGACCTACGAAAAGTACATAGTATTTGTTTTGAATTTATAATATACTAACGGGCCCGATGGGTGTTGTCCCGCACTGATAATAAAAAAAACCTTTAAAAATTATATACCTAAACCTTCCTCAATAAACACTTTATCTGACGGTGAAAACCACATGAAACCGTTAAGTAGTTTTTGAGGGTATCACGAACTTATTTTAATTGTTTTATTATATGTAGTGATTAAATAAGTACATAATTTATATTTCCAAAGTAATACCTTCTGTAAGAACTCGAAATTAATTTTACAACGGTTGATTATATAACGATTAGAATCTTTAATTTAACCTTAGCATCATTACGAGTTGTCTGGTCTCAGTCTCTCATCACAAGAATATCCTATCAACGCTTGTTGCATTTTCTTTGAATGTGTGAAGATCTAAACTATTTTATTACTAGTACACTATTACATACACACTTATAGTAAGTGGCATGCAAAACTGTAAGTTAATTTACGCCAAGTATTTTTCTATAAAACCGACACTGGTCTATTACAATAAAAATCTATTATAAAATGTCATATCAAAATTCAATTGTCAACTTAAATTCGATAATTCACAGAGACACGAAGAAAACTCACATGAGTGACGTATCAAAATACGGCAGGCGGGTGCGAGATTCCTATATATTTACTTTGTGGGATGTCGCTAACTCGTCACTCGTAAGCCATTCCCGCACAGTTGAAAAAGTTTTCGACTGCTCCGTGTGATAAAGGTGCCATTTGCACTCGAGTTCGTGGCCCCGGCTGCCACTTGTTTTTCCATAAATGAAAGTTTATTGTCACACGAACTGAAAAATTGAAAAGAGCAGATTCAATATATATATTAAATAGTTCAATAGGTATTATTATATATTTTAAAATACAATGTAACGTTTTTATGAAAACAACATGTGACATGGCTATTCAATAACTAGATAACCGAATTTTACCGGCTTATTAATATACAATATCCTAAATAAAATGGTTCGATTTTATATAAATACTAGCGGGCCCGGTGGACGTTGTCCTGCCTTGATAATAAAAAAAAATCTTAAAAGCCAACCGCAACGCCACCTACCGGGTCCAATTGTGAATATAAACCATTCTCGGATCCACTGGAATACGCACACAAAATTTCATCAAAATCAGTCCAACCATTTAGGAGGAGTTCAATGACATACACACGTACAAAATAAATTTAGAAGAAGGCGAATCTTAAGAAAATGTACTCCTATAGGTTTCTTTGTTACCATGTTAGATGATATCGTCGTTTAAAATCATGTGATATCATGTTCTAAATGCCAGAACGTACAAATAAATAAATAATCACAAATTAAGTTGAAAACACTGGATTCCAATGAAACTAGTTTAAAATTAATTGGATAACAACGAACCTGACAAACTGTAATATTAATAAATTATGATTATATAAATGTTTAAAAATAGTCGATGAAGTTTGAACATCGAAACAACTAAACTTGTTTGAATGTAGAAATATTGTTTTTTCGCGATGTTTTCCTTGATCTTTTATATGATATTTCGTGTGCTTAATTTTTTGAATCGTCGTGTATCGGTTATGTCACCTGTCCGAAACGAGATGCCGATCGCGATTCGTTGACATTATGTTTGTGCAGTCGTCAAAATTTCTTTTGTCCGCATGCGATAAGCGACGAACCACTGTGTTCACTATTTGCAGCGAATGATATTTTAAACTAATGTCAAATAATATTTCATTTTATAATGTTCATTTCTGTAAAAATTGTATTCTACTAAGTTTATATAACCCCAAGTTTAATAATATACATAACATTTTGCTAGTGCCAGTGAGACGTCAATCGTTTTTGTATGAAGTAGGAAACGTGTTCCATCTGATATTGAGTGGTTACTATAATCTGCATATAACCAGTTTAGATAAGAGAGGTGTCCTGACTGAGACGAGTCATTAATGATTAGTTGAGATATCTTGTGTGTCTATGCGTGTTGCCAAATACATCTCTCGGATTGGTACACAGCGGTGCGAGCACTTCCCTTTTGTTATAGAAATTGTCATGGTAAATATACTTGAAATAACTTTAAAAAATAATTTAAGTAATGCGAACCAAATGTTGGAACATTTCCTTGAATCGCAAATTCAATAACTCACGTTCAAAATCTGTCTCTAAGCATTAATACAAGATTTCTGACATGGGCATTTATAATCCTTATTGCCAACTATCCTATTAATAAGTACAATACACCTTATGAGGAATATTTAGCATAATATCCTAAAATAAATAGTGGATAAGCCAGTTTGTAAAAAAGTTCACAGCGTAGATATACAGACGACTAGCTAACAGAAATTAACATTCTCCTACGTATAATATAGATAATATAATTAGAACGATATTAAACAAATTTATTAATGACAAAAGACTTGTTATACCCGTTCCTAAACGTTCCGATAAATAGATATCTATAATATTATGCAGCCTAGTTTGCAAGCTTTATCTGAATTATGTGCCACAAATTTAACTATTATCTATTAACAATACATTTAAAATGTAAAAAGAATTCAATTATCGATTGTTAATTTCGAATTTTGTCATTTCTAAAGTTGTAGAATTTTCTTGCCTTGGCATAATAAGATTGTACGTAAATGTGATATTGTATCTTTCTTTATTGTATCCATATTTGAAGTTCGTATGTAACAAGTTGTTAGGAGAGTAATTAGCACAATTTGAAAATAATCAGTAGAATAAAAAAAAAGGTTGAAATCATTAAAAAGAAAAGTGAAATATACGAATGTATTTTTCATATAGTCTACTAGATACATGGCGTCTTAACAAATGTCAAACTTGAAATAATAATTCTGGATTCATTTTGCTGTTGTTGTCGTATCGTTTATTCAACGTTCAGAGCTCTAGAATAGCAAAGTTTTATACATTGGCTTGAGTTTTTGAAGTTTTATTTTTGATTGAAAAAGAAATTTCTTATCTATATCTCTCTTATCTCCTTTGCCTTTCACTGAGAGGGTTCTTGCAAACTATTGTTTTTTTTAATTGTACCATATCTAGTAAATAAGTTAAAAAATGTAAATAATTCTATATGCACATTGTTACTGAAATTATTCTACGAGAAGCAAGTAATAAAAGGCTGTTTTTGGTTTGCAGTGTTAGCGTATGTTAATATAAATATTCTAAATATGTTCAGTTAAACACAACAACAATTTTGATCTTTATCGCATTGTGTAATCCGGCGTGTCGAGTGATAACGCGAATCGTAAAATCGCGCCTGATTAAACCTTTATCGGTTTTTCACTGATAACGGTTGCGGTTGGCCGCTGTTAGTGCTAACTCGACGTTCGTAGTGAATATCGTTTTTAGTTTACCTCGCTTCAGTCGTAACTATAATTGTGCGTAAATGAACACGATGCGAATTTAGGTATGTCTTGATATATATTGCATAAAACACGACCGATTTTAAAGGAAGCTAATGAGAAATTTGTAAATAATAATTTTAAACGGTAATTTAATTATGTTCGGATTAGGATGTACGATGTCTAAATTTTAAATCAATTTTAGACCATAATACTATTTGTACAGATTTCATTATCATAAACTTCGAAATTGGAGAGACAATATAAATAAACTAAAATTAAACCTATAAATACTCTACATTATTCACAAATTTAGTAAAAATAAAGTGAACACAAAATGCTATACAAAAGAAAGCTGCCCTGATAACACATAACCCTTCAAAACCAGTTAACAACCTTGATACTCCAGGTTGCCCAGTAAAATGATTAAATACTAATTCTGACGGATTTCATACTAAATTCTCGTGAAGACTCTTTAATAGTGAAATAGTTTGCCTTAAAGATTTCTTTATTAATTTAGACAATGAAGATTCTTATGATCAAATCTAGTACCCGAATTAGCGTTTTATAAACATCCGTCTCCAATTCTCTTACCTAAACATGAAGAATTCTAATTAATTGCTTAAAAAAAATAGTGGATGTTAATATTGCGATAAATTTACGTACATTATTCTTAGAGCTACTGGAATTTAAAATACTTAAATACACGTGTATTCAAGTACGTATCATTTGTAATGTTTGCTTATCATCAGTTGTAAAATTGTTTATTTTTATCAAGTAATGTAAAATTGTTTCAGTGGCAATAGATAACGTGTGTACGGGCTCATATCTATATGTCTACAAATACACAAATCGTTTATCAAATGTTTGAGCCAATATGCGCGCAACATATATTGGATGTTTGCCGTAAGAACTATCTTGATACTCGCGACTTTGCGTTGTCATGCGTATGCGCGGCACACCGCTTGCTCCGATTCTTCACGGCAAAAATATAACACAAAACTTAACACGTAGTGCTTAGAAACACTTTAATGAAGATATCATCATAATTATTATTTTTGATTAGGGCCGTGTGTAAGAAATAAAATAAAAAAAAGAATGATTGAATTCAGTAGTTTTTGCGTGATTTCTCGGCAGATTTCTAGTATTCTGTTTATCTTCCAATTACATATTATGGAGCCCGTCATAGTGATTCGCTTTTGCGGGTCGCGTTTCGGGATCAGCCTGTGCATACCCAGCTTTTCGCAGGCCGGCATGACAGTGGCGACCGGCGATGGATCGTGTGTCACTCGGTGGTCGCCATTGTTTTTGGATTGTACTGCGCTTACCATCAGGCACAGTGCAGCCACATTGCCGTGCTACTATAAAAAATCGAATCGTTATAATGAGAAAACTTATTTGGTTAGAAGCTGAACTATTAAATTTATGCTTTTAAGGAAATAATCCAAGATATTACGTAAAGCCTGTATACATATTACGGCATTCGATTTGACAAACATTCACTCAATCATTTGCGCCAACCACCCGCAGCGTAGTTCGCCGATTTTCGCGTGTTGTGTGGCGATAAGGCGCGATTTCTTTCTTATCTCTCACAACACCCGCCCCCTCCCTCGCCATGCAGCCCCTCGCTGCGTTATCGCTCACCGACACATTACTGCGTTTCGGTATGCTTTGTTTTTCAATCAATAGCTAATGGTGGTTGAATAACAGATTTTTTGTTGGATTGCTTTTGTTCTCTGCTTTGATTACCATTATTAAAGAGTAACTTTTTATGCAGGACTTTGAAATTCTGATCCGCACCCTTTTTGTGTGACTAAAAGTGGTGGCGGTAAACACTGTATCAGGTAGCGTGTGGCAATGTCTTGCTTGCTTACGAGTATTAGAGAACGATGAGACATACGCTCTTCTCGTTTTCTTTCTCTCTCGTTGTCCGTTATTGCATGTACTGGGTTCAGATGGCGTGGCGATCACTGAACACAATCTATGCTATTCAAAAGTGATCGATAAATAATTATTTTTTTTCCCTATAATACAAAAGTTACACTGTTTTTCATTGTCTCTTTTAACTATATTAAGAAGTCTTAGGATGCTTATATAATAATTTTATTTCATAAATTAACAAACACTGTTCTGTTGTAATTATGTCTAATAATGTAAAATATAATTTGACACTTACTGAATAACAAAAAATGATAGCGATAATGTGTTATACTATCTAAATTAATTGCGCGTTGTATCATGTAATGTACTGATAATCTGTAATGTAATAAAAATGTAATTATCCTATACAAACGATAATTTTTTGCTATCGTTACTTATGTAAGTTAGAAACAAGTAACCAATGAATCGATTAAACCCGCAAAATTCTCTAACTGTGTTGTATGAGTAGATATAATTTTGTTTGGCAACCAATCTTCTAGATTAGTACTTCCTTTCTCAAGTAGCTAATAATACTATAAGTGTCCTGTGATTATATTAAAGTTCTAACAATCATGTTCAATGTTCTATGGGGTCACCCTTGTTAGAACTTTCCAGAGAGTTGGAGGTGGTAGAGCCACGCTGAAGCTTTTACTGGTTTCAGCATGAATGGGCGCCCCCCCCGGGGTAGTACCACCCTCTCACAGAAAACCGACGTGAAGTAACAGTGCTTGTATTGTTGCGTTTCGTTCGGTCAGTGAGAGCGCCGGAGGGCCACTTCTCCACTCCCCCTCCCTCCCTTTCCCCTAAACACAGGCTGGCAACGTACTTTCGACTCCTCCGGTGTTGTTAGTGTCTATGGACGGTGGTGATCACTTAACATCACGATACTTACCTGTTCGTTTGCCTCCTATGATATAAAAAAAGAGTTCTATGAAATCTCAGAATTCATACTCCGTGATATTATTTTTCATCTACTTCACCTGTGCACAATAACCGAACTACATTACGGAAAACGCTACGAATGTGCAAAATATAGAATCAAATAAAATAACACATGGTTATGATCAAAATATACATGACACTAAGATCCTGCCCAAAAACGCTGATTACGTATAGTTATAAAAATTTGAAAAATATGTATTTAGTTGTCAGAAACCCCATTAAACTATGTCAATTCCACTTCGTAGATATCATATAAAATAGATTAAAAGTAAACCTGTTTAAAATTATATTTGAACTAAAAGTGAAACCCAAATTAAGAACAATAAATTGTAATGTATTGAACCTGTTCACGTACATGTCACAAACATTGATATAGAGTTAACAAAATGCGACTTCCCAATCGATATTAGTGTCAATTATATTTATTTTATTTAGAAACATTTGAAAACGGTTACATAAGTCCCAACTTTATAAAAAGCCTATCTGTAACCCTGCTCTATATACCTACTATTCTTATCTCTATATTATTACAAAGAGATAAAGTTTGTGAATATGTTTGTATGAGGTAATCTCCTGACTGCTGATCTGATTCTGAAATTACTTTCTCCGATAAAAAATTATGTTCTCATTAAATAATGTAGGTTATATTTTATCGGTATTAAATTGCGGATGGCGGTATGAAATTAAAACCGTTTGTACTTTAAACTCATACTAATTCATTTGACATAAAGTTTAGTTCTCTATTTTAGCCTAAGACCCCGTTCCAAAATTCCTGCCTTCATGGAGTATATAATCAAATTAAATTTTTTTAACACAGTTATAAAACAATGCCTTCGCCTAGTAACTAGCCACGCTAAATCTATCACTGATTTCAGCATGAATGGGCGGCTCGCCCGGGGTAGTACCACCCTCTCACAGAAAACTGACGTAATGTAACAGTGCTTGCATTGTTGCGTTTCGTTCGGTCAGTGAGAGCGCCGAAGGCCCGCCTGCCCTTCCCTTCCCCCTTCGCTACCTCCCCAATCCCCAAACACAGAATGGCATGGCACACACCCCTGGTGTTGCAAGTGTCTATGGACGGTGGTGATCGCTTAACATCAGGTGACCCACCGATTCGTTTGCCTCCTATGACATAAAAAAAACTAATTGTACGGCCTGAGTGAATCTGCGTTCGGCGAGGCGTGCAGCGACCAAGAGCACATGTTGCGCACCTCTTAGGACACCTACGTGTTAATGCAAATGTTTGAAATGAACGCCGCACGCCACGCCACGTTCGACGTTCGATTATAGCGTCCACTCCGGACGTACACTAAATAAGTGTTAAATAAGTTAATAAGTATAAAAGTAGCATTAGACTACACGACTACATATATTTAAAAAAAATAGAACATTCCCACGGAATAAATCATACAAAAGCAATGGTATTAATTTTGCTTAGATCCAACTCTGTACATGCCGGTTCGTTTAATCGGTTTAGTATCGTCGCATAAATACGAACACTAATAAAGGCTGCCTACCTCAAATTAACATATATTTACTATTCTGCTGAGGTTACTGCTAGAAGCGAGGGGTCCGTTGCACTCTTGCATTTCTATCCTGAATCTTCTGAATTTCTATCTGAACAAATGCATATCTATTCGGGCTCTACTTCCATTCTGACGCAATCCATACAAACGTATACTTACCAAATAAGGATTTACGCATCAATAGCTTATGTAAAATCTTATTAGGGGCTTGATAATTGACCCAAGCATAAAGGTCTTATCTTTATTCAATGATCGTAATTTGATATCTGAACAAGAATTCTTTATAGTTGTATTTCAAATACACGTGTTTATCGATTGGAAATTGATTATAAATTTGAAAATCATTATAATTTATCGATTAAAATCAAACTAGACACCTTGTTAAATATCGATATTATTTTTAAAGCTATTGGTGTCATCGGAATAATAATCGTCATAAAAATGTAATAAATAGGTAAACTTACAAAATAAAGTATGTTAACTAGAATAACGCGAGAAAGGAAATTGATTTAGGCTATTTTACAGCCCTTTAGTAAGAGACAATATCAAGTTTATTTGCAACTACTAAATGCCCTCGATTTAGCCCTCTCTAAAATGGTATTGCCCTATCATAAGAAGTAGATGCTAGAGCCACGCTGAAGCTATTACTGGTTTCAGCATGAATGGTTCGGCTCGCCCGCGGTATTACCACCCGACACACAGAAAACCGACGTGAAGTAACAGTGCTTGCATTGTTGCGTTTCGTTCGGTCAGTGAGAGCGCCGGAAAACCACCTGCCCCTCCCCTCTCCCTAACTCCCTCCTCCCCCAAACACAGGCAGGCAACGCACTGGTGTTGCAAGTGTCTATAGGCGGTGGTGATCACTTAATATGATATAAAAAAGTACGTGTTTTTTCTGAATTAATTGTGTACTTTTTTTTATTGTATTTTTCTTATTACGCCAGTTACATTTTATCATTATTGCCTTATGGAGAAGTGTAATGATATGTAGGCACAATTTTTTTTTAATGCCTCATAATTGCCAGGAATAGTCTTATTCAAATAAGTTCAGCTGTTTCAAAGAATGGCCCGGATGAACGACATACATTTAAATTTTATTTCTATGTTTCTTTTCATCAATCTCGACTCTAAATTACATAATAACTTTGTAATAATTTACACATCACATAATTCGTAGCAATCTGTAGTGTAATCAACCTTTAACTATTGGAGATTTTATCTCAGTCTTGGAATTTAGCAACACTGATAAAATGTCATATATTCTAAAATCTAATGATTATTACGTTTATATGAATAGCTTCTGGATATCTTTTTGACTATTCAATAATAAAATTTACATATCTTTATATATACATTTCTTCTGTACGTGTGTATGTCACTGAACTCCTCCTAAACGGCTGGACTGATTTTGATGAAATTTTGTGTGCGTGTTCGAGTGGATTCGAGAATGGTTTAGATTCACAATTAAATATAAAAATATAAAGTTGTCCTGCCTTGATGATAAAAAAATCTAAAATTCAACCGCAGTGCCTCCTACCAGGTCGGATTGTCTAAACCATTCTCGAATCCACTGGAACACGCACACAAAATTTCATCAAAATCGGTCCAGCCGTTTAGGAGGAGTTCAGTGTCATACACACGTATAGAAGAAATCTATACTTCTATACTAATATTATAAAAAGGTAAAGTTTGTGAGTTTGTGGCGTTGTAGGGAATCTCAGGGACTACTGGTCCGATTTGAATAATTCTTTTAGTGTTATAGCTCATTCATCGAGAATGGTTATATGCTATATATCATCACCCTAAGGCCGATAGGAGCGGAGCACAGGTGACAAATGTTTCAAAATCGAGATGTTTTTTCCTTTTGAGAGCTTCTGCTGCGTGTCAGCGTTAGCCCAGAGTAGTAACTATTACTACGCGGACGAAGTCGCGGGCAGGAGCTAGTTTATATATAAAGATAGTCACTGGGGAAACGATTAGGAACATCTCTTTCCTCTGTTTGTCAGCCAATTTTCTTTATTCTTCATTTTTGTTTTGTAGCTATGGGTAAAAAATATTGAAAAAGTATTATTTTCTTTATGGTCTAAGTTCGACATCTTGACGAGTATTCGTGCAAATTAATAGGTACTTCAACAACTGAAAGTCTAATAAATAACATACTCTAGTAGTGACACTTGTTACGACCACTTGTTGCTACGCTTCTGGTGTTGCGAGTGTATATAGACGATGGTGATCACTTAACATCAGGTGACCCACATATTCGTTTGCCTCCTATGATATAAAAAAAAAGATAAAACGATGTGGTTACAGCAAGCCAATCACTATGCGAAACTAATACCAATAACCAATACCGATTGTGAACTTAATGATTCACATATAAAAACCCGACACAGTCTCGAATGAAAGTAGCGCTTAAAACCGTCCCGCAAGAACTCCCCACTAGACATACGGTTATTGTTATGTGATAAACTTATGATTTTGCAAATTCAACCTAACCTGAGTGATTTAAAGTTGTTTTTAGAAGGACGCAAGCGCCGCGAGACTATTTAAAATGAGCGCATATCCAAAATTATGCTCTCATTATTGTGTCCCGGCTGTGAAACGTTGTAGACATCTTTGGTTTTTGTATATCAATGGTTACAATACAGTCACTATCATTGAGAACCATATACAACATACATTGATAATAAGACCGAAGGTAAATAACATACGGATCTCTCAAATTACAATCGTAGTTATAGTCATGCCCATATCGTATGATTTTATCTTTTTGTTCCCTCACATTGCCTGATTTGAATGTCAAATTTATAACATCAAACAATTATAAACGCTTTGAAGCATACAAATAACTATTTAAACGTTTTTTGTCAACTAAGCCACGTTATTTATTTACTTGAAATTAGTATTTTAAAGAGCCAGTTTTACTTTATAACTCTTAATTTATTTTATTTATCTACTCTTAATTAATTAATATATTTAATAGTTAATTTAATAAATTTTACGATGTGAAGTGTTACAAAAAAAGGTACTAATAGTGATGAATAATTAAATTCAATTAATCTTGATATTTTTCAAGTAAACTATAAGGAACAATCAAAATCCTAACACCTAAAAGTCGTAAAGTTTCACCCGCATAAAATGAACATCCACTGAGCTTCCGTAACTTCCCTATAAGAATAATTTGTTAAAAATATGACACCTTTGTTTAATTTGCTTTAATTATACTGTTTAAATAATCTTGCAATATATATGACTAGCTTCTGTTTGCGGTTCCGTTCGTGAATGTAGATTTAACCCAATCAAACACAGAAAACAAACACAGTAAGGACTATATATATCTCCATAATAATGTACAATGAAACGCATTCGTGTCCACTTTTCAGCGGCATAAGACCACCCTAATTATTTTTCTAGTTATCCCATAAAATATTCGATAAACCATCTTATTACTTAAATAGAATGCGAATGGCATCTCTAACAAACTTTCTAACGACAAATAATCATAACAATCTTTCGGCCATCTTGTTTACAAACCCGCCATTGCAGTTCCAGCCGAATACTATTCAATCGATTAGGAAAATCGATTTTTGAATAAGAAATTTGTGAAATGTTTCACAGTTATCGATTCGATCTACTCCCGTTAAACGTCATTAAAGTCACTGGCTCGATTTATTGCTTATCGATAAGGTTCGTTGAATTATTTTTTGTTTTTTAAAATAATTCTTGATACGATCGAAGTATGTATGTATGTTTTTGATGTTTTCTTATTATTTAATTTTTAAAGGAACTTGCTTTAACGAATAAAAAACAACAATGCATCTATTTTATTATATGTATTCATTTAATAACTACTATTACAAAAAATAACAAGCGTGTACAATGAGTTTGTTTAGTACAGAAAGTTATCTAAGTTTATTTATAAACAAAAATGCAATTAAGTTTTTTATTTAAAAAAATATTTTATTTTTTGTTAGGAACTTTAGATCTAGTGTGATAAATGACTCTCATCACAAGTAGGATACGGTAAAGAGGCGACGCGTGCGGTTTACATTTTTTATACTAGTTTTAATGAATACGCACTTCCTGGAAATGTTGTAGATAATCAGTGTGCCACGTGCCACAATTCGGTCGCTAGGAAGCATATAAATAATTTCATATTTTAAAATAAGATATCATATAAATGTTCTCTATACTAGAGTTAAAGTTGCATAAAGTGGGAATAAGGTTTTCAATAATTATAATATTATGGTTATTGTATCCACGAAAACATAAATGTATGTATTTTTTCCCACTAAAATAAATTCAAACTCGTTATTCACGTAAAGCATGTTAACTGTATTTCATACAGTGGGTACTTTTCTGTGTAATAAATGTCTAATGTGTATTTTTATTTTCAGGTAAGTTAACAAACGAATTTCACATGTACGTGGAAATGACGGCACATTAGCGCGTAAGTAACATTAAGGAGTTTTACGTCGAATTTGATATATTACAATAAACATTAACACAGTATATAAATCATACGTTTTCTCGATTTGCAATACATTAATGCATACAAATTCGATGGGATACATTACATACATATCATAAGCTTATTTATTGTTACACATGAAGTATTAAATACTGGAAAATGTTACTTTATCGTAACAAACATTTCGTTTTTGCGTTTTTTTTTGCGTTTCTATGTATACAGATTATAAAATTTACTTATACTTTGAAGAAGTTTATAGGCTTAAGGATTTTAAATGACATATGTAGTTCTAAATTTTTATAAAGTTATCAAAAGGATTAACGCCCTTCAGAAACAGGATTGCAATTATTTTGAGAGATACGATTAGTAGATGATGATTCAATGTTTGTAACTATTATTTTTATTTATGAAATAATTACTTCTCTTCGCTTAAGTGCTTTTTAACTCGGTATATTAAAAAAAACACGCTTTAGAAGTTATACTTTGTCGTAATAAGATAAAAATCTTTTCAAAATTTTTATCTTTCGCCTTATTCTACGTTTGTAGAAAAAACGACACTAACAATAGAACAAATTTATTTCATACAATGAAAGTTTTAATACAAAGAAATACAAAGAAACACAACGTTGACTATAGCTAACTTCAGGGTGTCGGTTTTTTGTGACGATGTGCGTGTGCATCATAATAACTTCAGTGTATCGGTTTTTCGTGACGGTGTGCGCGCGTGTCGTAAAAATTTACTCTCATCATTTTTCCACATCGCAACAAAAATATAACTTCAAAAATGAGTGCGTGTAAACGTCACACGCAATTGAAGTAAAACTTCTTTCGCGTTATAAGAGTAGCCGACAGATGGCACTACAGATAATGAAGCTTTGATTTCATTTGTTACTTACTTACATTATAACCAGATTGCTGCACGGTCGCTCGTCCATATATACATTCTTAATTATATTGTATGATTTTTATTATTATTCAATTTCACATTTAAAAAAATTTCAAATTTTTTTATTTGTTCATAAACTATTTATTGACACAATAAAAAATATTTAAAAACTGGATGGTACAGAAATGTGACGCCATATTGACATAACGGACTTCTGTTGCATTGTCGTCCAGTTACCTCCTAGTCGTGTCTAAAGAAGTTTTACTTCAATTACATTACACTCTTGAACATTATATGCACATCCCTAAACAGTACAGCAGCTCATGTGACGTAATCGGATTCGCGAGCGCCCACATCTTGTCAAACAGCAGATAGCAAGCCCCGCACCCCGCACCAAGCGCCGTGCCGCCGAGACAAATCTGCGCAATTACTTCCAACGCTAATGACGCGCCGATACCGAGGCGATGGTGCACGATTTATTGTCGGGACGTCGGTGGCCGGCTTTACATACATTTTCATATTTTTCAGATAGCACCAGCGAGAGAAAGGATTCTAACTTTTTTCATAGCTATCTATTGTAATATTAAACATGCTCCTACAAATTGTAGTAATAATTACTACACCAACTGACATAATCATTATACGATAATAGAATTTGGACAAAAATTTTATTAGTGAACAAATGTCAATAAATTAGATTAAAATTACTTTTATTTTCTAGATAATGGTAATAGTAAACGTTTCAATATTTTATAAACAAAATGTACTCAATATACATTTTTTTACATGACTCAAAAGCGGACCTACTAAGCGCCTGAAGCCACTAACAAGTTACAGTAAACTCCGCTTAAACTCAAGTTTAATGTATTAACCTCGCTTAGAGCCGGATGACTTATCGCCAGACAATTTATTCGCACCGTTCTGTACTCGGAACTTGAAAAAAACCAGTGCAAAAAAGTTTAATAAAGTCACCTTTCCGTGAGGCATATGCTTTGTTAGATATTATATATATACTCGTAATATATCTTCCGTTATGTGAGGATGTATTGGGTAAAGATATATTTGAGAATTTTACTACTTACACAAATTTTAAAATCACTCTAAAGTATCTAACTTTTTTAGGTTATCTTAACGGTTTAGTTTATTATTGTAGTGCTTTGTTTTTTTTTTTAATTCATGTTGAAATTACGAATACGTTGGTGACAAACATGGGCTTTTTTACTATTACTTCAAGCCATTAAGCACATTACACATAATACAATCAATGGTATATATGGTCATAAGATAGCAAAAATATGTATAAATATATAAGAATTTTTAGACATATGTTATAGCCAAATTTCAGGTTTAATTCGTTGAATATTTTAAATTATACATTTTTATGAGACGAATAAGTTTAAGGACAATATCAAGCCGATTTTACATCATCGCGTATGTGATAATGAGGTCTGAAATATCTCTCTCTCTCTCTGTACTTCCACCAAAAATAATATAGATCACTAATCAATAGTTATCAACATTAGATACCGGCTCTTCTAGATGACTGGGACGTTTTACTATTTGTTTTATTACGTGTATATGTTTTATTATTAATAATATGATTATTATCTATCAAATTTTTAATTTAAATGCACATTAAATTAATATATGTTTCTCATATACATTTCTTACTAACAATAAACTATAAATACAATATTATTATCGAAGATCAATACTAAACTCTAAACAGACAATTTTTGTTTAAAATACCTCACATAATAAAGAAGCAGCAGTCAATCTCGACAATCAAGTTCCCAGAGAGCAATTACGAAAGTTCGCGCGTCGCGTCGCGGGCCCATGACAAATATCTAGTCAACTTTAACAAATACTGTGGTCGTGATTTTTTCGCTTTATCGCCTCGCCCCAGGGTCGGGCGGGCCTTGTAACTCTGATACACAATTTTTCAGAGAGATATAACCGTTGTACTAAGTTGAGTCTTTAAAAGTTTATCGCTGAAAAGTTCGCGCACCTCGTCGTGCAGCGGATGATATATCGGCCTGCATTAATCTTCGTTCCTTTGTTAAACTCGAGTTAACGTGTGTCGGTTGTGCCTGACCTTTTTCGTTCTTTTTTAATAGTGATGAATGTTAATTTATATGAATTTATTAATACTAGTGATCGCCTAGTGGTCGAAATTTGACCACAATTCATTATTACATTTAATAAGACCAAAAAGAATAATAATTATTTCAGTGGAAGATAAATTATTTATCAATTAATTATTATTAATGTATATTATGAATTTATATATTATATTATTATAAAATTAACCTACAATTTGATCAGTTGATTTCAAAGGGCATGTGCATGCAACGTCTGTCGTGTCAAAAATATTTAATGAAGGGTGAAAAAAGGTAATTGGAACATAAGAGTAAAATGACGGGTGGCGAAACGTGTGTTTGTTGCGAGTGATTCAAGCAGTAGTGTGAGTAATGTATATTTTAATTTGTTTAATGTATTTCTAATGCATTTTATATAAAATATCTGCACTTCTCCCCCATATAAACTTTAACTATGCCAAATTTCACGTTCATCCGTTCGCGCAATTCGCTTAAAAAGCGGTACAAAGTTTTGGCTTTACGTATTAATATATAAGATGACACTAAAGTATAAAACTGTTTCGATTTCCCAGGAATACGTATAATACGTTTACATTAATATCGTAATGGTTCAGAAATATAAAAGACAATATTGTTTCGAAAAAAAAACATATACTGAAATTTACGTCTTTTATTATGTGCTCAGATAACATTGTAAAATGCATTTCGAGGTTTCGATTAGCTTTATAGAATTTTAATCTGTAAATATGTAATGTAATTTTTACTGAACATTTTAAATCTAGATTGTTGGCCAGTAAGTGGCATTTTATCCATTACTACAGTGGTAAAAGTTTTTTTAATTAAAGGAAAATGTTACCTTAAACGAGTGGCCGCCAAACTCGTCATACATAACAGCCAAAATAAACAATACAAAACTGAAATTTATTCAAAGGTCCTTTTTTAACTTAATCTTTAAGATTTTGAAAGTACGTTTGCCGTCTTGCGTGCATTTCTTTATTTAAATGATTAGTTAAAAAACATTACTTAAATACCTGCCACTTTATAAAAGTACTAGCTGGTTCGATAGACAGACATTGAAGTTGTCGTAAACCTGCCACAGACCTTTAATAAGTCGCAAATATAAACATTAGGTACTATGTGTTTCTATATGAAAAATCCAAAATAAATATTAAAAAATTTGGGTCCGAAAGATTTATAAAAATGTAGATTTCGACTAAAACGTCACCTATGGAATTAGACTATAGCTAAACTCTTGTAGGTTGACGCATAAGTAAATTAAAAAAAAAAACAAAATCGTTTAGAAGGAAAAGGACGAACAACGGAATTTTATATATATAAGAATACATGTGTCTAGGTAATGGGATTAACCCGCATTACTTGAGTTGTCTAGTACTTATGACTTAACTGATGACAGAACATATATAATTACGACTTAGCATTGAATCGTAATATAATAGATGGCGCTGTACTCAATATTAACAAATTCTATGTTTATTGGCAGAAATAACTAATACGCACAATATTTATGTTTGATTAGTACCAAAAAACGGAGTTTTTGGCGGGATTTTGGACTGTCATGTAGTGGATTTTTTTAAATTCATAATCTTGTGTTACTTGACTCTATATTGTGTAAAATTGGTGGTGTTTTATGTAATATAGTTTGTTTATTGTGCATAAGTGAAGTGAATGGAAAATAATACCATGGACCATGAATTCTGAGATGCCACAAAATCTCCATGTAAAGTTCTAACAAGATGGCCATCATCTTGTTAGTTCATTGAAATTATATCAAGAAACTTGTAATATCGATACTCACTTGACAATGGTAGGAATAGTCTACTGGAAGACTGGTTGCCAAAAATGTAATGGAAGAATTAATATCAAAAAACAAAATCGTAAAATATGCAGCCTATAGGTGGCGCTTTGGTCGAGTCATTAAGTACAGTCAGTAAAATAAAGTTGATAAAGTAACTCACTATAACTTGTTTAAATGAGGTTTAAAGTTCAATAAATTTAAATTCTACATTTTTTTATCAATACAATAGACGCTTTACCATATACCACTTCTGCAGTTAGTTAATCGAACGTCAAAAGTGTCAAAACTATCGAGGGGTGATCACCGAAGCCGGTCGATTCGCTCGTGATAAATACACAATATCCGCTGAAGCTTACAACGTTCGTATCACATTATAAAATCTTAATTTACCATATTTTTTTGTTTCCTACAGTTTTTGTACTCGACGATTAATAGTGTTGCCAGATGTCGAGCATTTGTTACTGAGTCCGAATTTTTCATATTTATTGACGTGTTAGAGTTCTGTATAATTTACTATAGCGTCAATCAATGTTAACCCCTCGGCTGATATTTTAAGACCCAGAACTGAAATTGGCAGATCATGCTTTAAATTATCTAGTCAATTTTCAAAATTATAGTTTTACATTACATATTTTGTTATTGTTCAATTTTTTGTAATAGATACTGTACTTTTACTTATGCTGCCAACAGTCTGTTTACCAATGCGTCATAAGGTCTACATTCGTTTGTATGGAGGTTAAACCCTTATGATTTTGGACAGTTTAGGGATTAATGCTTACTACACATGGATAATAATAAACATATTTACTGTACTCAATAAAAAAAGAGCCAAACTAATGTGACAACAGATTTATAATTTACATTATATAAGCTTTTAAAATTAGTTAAATAGAAATAATTAATTGAATTAACATTTTTGAACACAAAAATTTACACTAAACGAAATAAAAACAAATTAGTGGCAGTTAGATCAGTATTATAAAAAAAAAACGAAAATAATGTTAACATTGTTAAAAACCACAAAAACTTGCACTATACACAAATATAAATTAATAGATAACCAAAAAAAAAAACAAATGATAGTCGTAAGTAAAATTCTATTAAAAATCTTCTTTCTTCAAACTGAGTAATATTATACCAGGTGTTAGGTTAGTCGCTTACAGTATTCTAAGATATGATAATTCATGGTCACATTTAACACATAAAATAATAGTATCAAAACAAATTCTATTAACCAGCATAGATAATCTAATTTAAAGTTTGTTCTAAGACTTTTAAAAGTATAAACACGAAGGTAATAAACCTAGGCGCAATGACCGGTTCCGATAGCTGCTAGGGGCGACCTGGAGTTAATAAGCTTCTATAATAAAACAGACAATAAACCCTTTTGATGTATTCATGCCGTTCCCACGTTCACTTTCAAGTGAAAGTGAAGTCACCCGTTGGTCATTGACTCTGTCTTTACATAGACGCGTAGAGGATTGCGTATAATTCTTGTATCTTTCTAGATAATAAGATCAAATTTTAAGCACCTATTTTTTAAATTGATTTAGAACGAGAATCGAATGCAGAGTATCCTTCATAAATATTGCTACGGTTTAAACATTCACCTGATATATATGCGAAACACTGGACGCCATAAATTTATTTATTCATTTACTTACATACATACATTTACATTTTTCTATTGGAACCAAAAAAGTTGTACAATATGAAAAAGAACCGATGTCAGCTGCATTAGTTTAGAGCAACATATTTCGTTCCTCAAACAATAATACTCTTTTATTTATTTTATCATACAAAATCAATATAGCTTGATTATAATCCATTTTTTTATAATAATGTATTTATAAAGTGAACCTATTTAGAATTTTCTTTGTAGATATTTATACATATGGGTATACGAGTGAAATACATACTTCGTGACTACACAATATTTCTATCAATTCAATTTTAAATTCAATTTTATTTCAATTTTGGCAACACTAGCGTTGGCTATTTAAAAATAAAAATACTGACTTGATTTATTTTTATTACCCATATATCAATACATAATTGCATTCGTAAATAAATTTACATACTTATAACGTGTTTAGTCTATTTTTGATGTAATAAAAATGGACGATGTAAATAAAAGGAACAAAAACAATTTAAAATTTGTTGCAGATTAAAGATAACATAAAATCGTTTATTTATTAATGTGTAGTGCAGATATTATCTTACATGGCGTATATGTCTATTGAAATGTGATTGTTATTAGATATACATATTAATGTATCGATTCATTTCATGTTTCGAATATTATTCCCATTGCCCAGTCCTATAATTATTCTTTGTAGGTGGTAGAGTTACGCTGAAGCTATTGCCGGTTTCAGCATGAATGGGTCGGCTCGTCCGGGGTAGTACCACCCTCGCACTTTTTTTTCTCGATCTGATTACGTTGTTGAACTAGCAAGGTCTTAACAGCTTCACCGAACTACTAAGGCGAGCGCTTAAGGCACTCAGCCGATTTTATTTGACAACTAGCTGAAGGGTGCACGGCACAACTTGGTTTGGGCTGTTGCCTGACTCATGTAATTCGCGACCTATCTGAGCTAAACTAAGCTAAGCTATATATTCATATTTATATGAGTTATTGAAACATATATTTGTACCAAGCATACATACTCATCTCACAGAAAACCGACGTGTAGTAAGAGTGATTGCATTGTTGCGTTTCGTTCGGTCAGTGCGAGCGCTCCACGTCTCCTCTCATTTCGCCACCGTATTAGTGATTTCATACTCGAAAAATAAAGACCAAATGATTTTTACAGTACACGCTAATTGTACACTGATTTTCGATTTTCATTTCCAGATGATTTGTTTCTTTGACGCATATTCTTAATAATGTGTTAGATCATGTTTAAATTAGAACCATAATACGTCCAGTAGATTCAGCTATCATGACACAAGATATCTAAACTTAAATAAATATCATATACATAAATAAGTGTAATATGATAGCTCAGGAAAAAAACTAATACGACACAACATTAATGATGTCGTGAAGCCTACACTAGTTTTACGTCGAAACGCGCTTGTCCAATTTCGGCATTCGAATCCAGATAAGGATCGGTCTCGGTTTTTATTTATGGCGATCGTACGAAATTCGCCATCTAGCCGAATATAAATAAAGTGAATCTATAGTTCTATCTCGCGTATCTCGAGATCCGGCGATACCGTTTTATTTATTCGACGACTGAATCCGTCGCGACGCCCACGTCTAGATTTCGTCGAAGGAACATACGTAAAGAACGTCCAATAACTATAGTATATAATTTTCTATACATTATATGAGTTTTTTTTAATATATCATAGGAGGCATACGATCACCGCTGTCCAAAGACACTAGCATCACCAGGGCAGTTGCAAGGGCGTTGTCGGCCTGTGTTTGAGGGAAGGGGGTGGAGGGGAAGGCGGAGAGGAAGTAGTCTCCGGCGCTCTCACTGACCGAACGAAACGCAACAATGCAAGCACTGTTACTTCACGTCGGTGTTTCTGTGGGTCGGGTGGTAGCAACCCGGACGAGCCGACCCATTCATGCTGAAAGCAGTAATAGCTTCAGCGTGGCTCTACCATCTACAAAAGTATATACATACAGGCGTACAAAAATGTATGAAAACAATAATTAAATTGAGCTTAAATTATATGCGAACTAGAGAATATTATAGTATAATGTTTGAGATAAGAAACATATTTAAAAATCAATTACATTTAAATTTATATATATTAAAACATATATATTCTACTAACTGCCCAAACCGATTCCGTACGAATGATCCTTAAAAAAAATTAATATAGCTGATATTTGGAAATTCGTCTTAAAATACAATAAATTAGCATATATTTACACAAGAGAAGCAAAATAATCGATTTTTTTTGTTTGTTTGTATTTAAAAATTATGTCAAAATTAATTTGAATATAATACCTGAACTATAATATAAAAATAATATCATTCTTGTATTTGACCGTAAACGCGTGTTAGTCCGGTGATGCTGTGAAGACCCGTCAGGCCAATAGCCGTAGTGGGTTCGAAAAAAAACCATAAACTCGTAAATAAAACTGAGATCTTGAGAGAGTTCTGTTTGCTCAAATTTTATTCAGGAAAGGAGAGGAACAAATTATAAAATTAAATTTATAAATACATGATTTATAAAAAATACATGATTTTTAGAATTCAGTCAGTAGTATTTTCTCCATCTATACAAATATTTAAAACTCAACAAATTGTTTGTTTGTTTGAACGCGTAAATATTTGGAACTACCAGTGATATTTGAAAAAATATTTTTATTTAATAGAGTTATTTAACGTCACGCTATGACCCTAAGATGCGGAGCAATTACCATACTAATTGTAAACCTGAATTTATGAGAACGTAGCACAGTGCGTGCGCGATGTGGGCCGTAACGACAAGCAGTATATGTAATTACAATGCAACGTTGATGCAACTGAAGTCGCAAGGCATAGCTAGTCATTTATAATCCTAAAATCTTGTCGTGTTTTGAGATATCGAAATGAAATCTAACAAAGTAATTTCAAATTATATTCTAATACAACCTAAAACCTGTGTATAGTAGTAGGGTGTATAGACCAAAAGCATTCCAAAAGCAACACATTAAGAGTTGCAATATAGAGCCCTCTTGTTGGGAACGTTTGGCAGCACAACGACCACAATGGCGTAGGATGGTGAACAGCCAAGTACGCGAGTTCGAAGCTCAGCGTAAAGCTGACCTTGATACGAAACGCGACCAATTAAACGCTCGCCCTCTTGCTGCCATAACATCATTATGAGAACGGCGTACTCACGTGCCCTCAATATGCACGAAGTTTCGCCGCGAAGATAGGTTAGATAAGCCATCTTCGACCACACCAGTGCCATTTCTAAGTTTTTTTATTTCATAGGTGACAAACGACCAGGTGAGACACCTGATGTTAAGTGATCACCACCGTCCATGGATACTAACAACACCACAGGAGTCGCAAATGCGTTGCCACCCTTTGGGGGAAGGGTTAGAGGAGGGAGAGGGAGAGGAGAGGAGAAGGGAAGTGAGCCTCCGGCGCTCTCACTGACCGAAGGAAACGCAACAATGCAAGCACTGTTACTTCACGTCGGCTTTCTACGAGAGGGTGGTACTAATAGCTTCAGCGTGGCTCTACCACCATTGTAAGTAAGTAAGTACCAAGTTTAGGGGTCAAGTGGTCGCCAAGGCCGAAACCGATCGGAACAATCATCATAGTATTTGATTGAAGAAGGCGTTACTTTGTGGAAATTCATCATTCAATATTATAGAGGAGTGTGGAAGTGTAAAGTAACATATATAAAAATTTAGAACCTATCGTATCAAATGATGCTACTAATTATTTATAATATTGCCCCAATCCACCGAAGTAGCATGGGAATCAAGTGTACATTCATTTACATATTTTCTTTACATAGTTAAGATAATACCACAGCATAGAAGCCTGAGAGCTCTTCGGCGTTTAAATATCGTTATTCTTGTAATGTGTGGATCTATTGACTTATTTGCGCGCTGCGGTGAAATGTGTCAATTAGACTTTTTACTAAATTACTTTAGATTAGATGTTGCTGCAACTCATCAACTTCTGTACTGTTCAATCGACTGTGATTTACATTTCTATGTATAAATATATGAACAAGAAGAACTTTTCGTAGTCCGGTGAAGCTGTTAAGACCTTGTTTGGTCAATAGCGTAGTCAGTTCGAAAAAAAAAACGAAGAACTTTTATACAATAACTATTTCTCTACGAAAAATAATAACCGAAAATAAACAAAATATATTACTAATGTAAGTATGTAATTTACATTTAATAAAAAACTATCTCATGTCTTAGTTATTCCTAGTATTTATTCACATTATTGTCAGAGATTGTATTCTGTTGATAGTAATTAATAGGTTGACACAGGAAAAACAAAACTACAGACAAGTTAAAAATCAACATTCTCCGAACGAACTATAGTTTGTATGATGACGGAACATCGCATTCTTGAGTCCTTCTCCCGAACAAGAAAGTATCAAATATTACCCATCGAACACACCTGAAGCCAGACCGCTTGGCATGCATATGAAAAGGACAGATACCGAATAACAAATATGATTTTATGTCACCACATATGAAACTTAAGTCTGTATCTTTACAGCAAAAGGACTACTTTTGAATGCGTTATTTATTTTGAAACAGTATAATATAATTTTGCAAGGTATACGAGATAGTATCAATTCGTACGTTAGCAAGAAACACATTTCAAGCGAAACATGGACGATGTTGGGACCCGAATCGAAACAAAGCGTTGTGACATCGAGATAAGAATCGATTGGCTCGCGAAACGTCGCGCCAAAATGTACCGAACAAATTATCGATTCATAAAAACATCGATTTTAAAATATTGCCTCGCGTTTATCGCGTCATTGTTCCAATGGCGATAGGGTGACCATATTTGCGCTGTATATTTTAATACACTTTCAAAATCTAATTATTCAATGTCAAGTTAATTTAAAATTGTAGTATAAGTTTATTATTCTGGTAAAGAAAACTACTTTTATATAGTTTCAATATTATCCATTGTGGAATGGTTAACGTTGTGGCCAATATTTATGTTAATTACTCTCATACGACTGTAGGTGGTAGAGACACGTTGAAGCTATTACTGGTTTTAGCATGAATAAGTCGGTTCGCCCGGGGTACTACCACCCGACCCACAGAAACACCAACGTGAAGTAACAGTGCTTGCATTGTTGCGTTTCGTTCGTCCAGTGGTAGCCCACCTCCCCTCCCCTCCCATTTCTTTCTCCCCTTCACCCACCAACGTCCGCCAAACACAGGCTGGCAACGCACTTGCGACTCTGCTGGTGTTGCAAGTGTCTATGGACGGTGGTGATCACTTAACATTGACCCACTTGTTCGCTTGCCTCCTATAATATAGAACAAAAAATCTAAATGATTCTGAAGTTTCAGGCAATTGTGATGACGGTTGCCGCAAAAAATTAAAAATAATATTTTCGATCATGATGTTCAGTATGACTGTGAAAATGTATGTATTGTGTAGTTTGCGGTGCACAGTAAAGTTTATAATACCCTACTATTGAGTCTAGAGAATTTTAAGAAAGATAATATGTCTATAAATATATTAATCTCGCTGTGTTGACGTCAATTTTATTGGTTTATTTGTTTATAATTGTGGATAATCCAACAGTCAACAGTCAGTAAGGGGTGTTGAATAACATCTAAGACTTAAGACATCCAAGTCAACCTCGCCTGCACGTGGTGCACCCTGCCGAATAACGAACGAGCCAATGGCGAAAGTGGGGTGGTAGGGTTTTACAGCCTGACTGGGTCGTAACCACCATATATATGGTGAAAAAGCCCGTCATAGTGATTCGCTTCTGCGTGTTGCATTTCGGGATCAGCTTGTGCATATCCAGCTTTTCGCAGGCCGGCATGACAGCGGCGACCGGCGATGGATAGTGTGTCAATCGGTGGTTGCCATTGTTTGTTGGATTGTACTGTGCTTACCATCAGGCACAGTGTAGTCATTATGCCGTGCTACAATAAAAAAAAAAGTCAGATGAATAATATAATAGCAATAATAAGAAGGAGCATATTAAACTGAAAACCTAAAACATATTATAACATTGCTATAACTTACGCTATTAATAATGTTGTAACATTAAATATTGATAAATATTAGAAAGGAAACAAGAAAGAAAGTGAAAAAGATTTTTTTTTTTAATATAATAATCATATTTCTGATACTGACGAATCTTTTTAGTAATTTATATTGTGTACTCGTAATGGTCAAGTGTCCGATATCCGGAGGTTCCCCCAGCATGCACTAATGCATTTTTCAGAATTCGCGTACAATTACTGATTTAAATTGATAACACAATCGGTGACGGTGAAGGAAAACATCGTGAGGAAACCTGAACCTGAGAAATGTTCTTGTAGTACTACCGTATGTGATAAAATATAGAATTAAAGACCTCCAACACGTTGGGGTGTGGTGAATGCATACATTCCTTCAGGAAGAGACCTTTAACAGTAGGTCTGTTAAACGCTGACGATAATATTGTAAACATCTGCAAGCTGCATTATATTATTTAATAGTCATTTTATTTTCAATAAATTTACTTTTAATTTCAAACCTTTTTACCGTATGTAGAGTTCTGCCGTTGTACGTGGATCGCGGAAAAACTACTGTATAGATTTAGATAAATTTTTAGTTTTACTTCATACACTTGATCCTAATTTTTTTATATCACAATATTTTCATTGAATATAAAAATTTTAACGTTTTAAGAAACTACGCTTTTTATAAGCAATACGCAATCAGCGACGTCTGTTTTCTTGCCGTCGAGAAGTGGTGCAAGCGGTGTGATGATCGTACTTAGAAGAGGGGAAGTAAACGGATACCTTTTCTTATAAAGAAATTTTATTAATAGAGTATTTTTTTGCTAATTTTTTTTTCTCTGAATATAAAATATATGTATTTTTTTTATTATAGCACGGCAAAGTGACTGCACTGTGCCTGATGGTAAGCACAGTACAATCCAAAAACAACGGCGACCAGCGAGAGATACGCCCTTACGCGCTCCTCCGGCGGTCGTCGTTGTCATGCCGGCCTGCGTAAATGTCTCTTCACGTTACGCTTGAACTTACCCCATGTTATAGGAAGGAGGAAACACACTAGCCGGGAGATTATTCCACAGCTTCACGATACGGCAAAAATAAGATGTATCGAACTTTTTAGTTCGTGCCCAGACAGGAGTTACCGTAAAACTGTGGCTCCGAAAACCAGCGCGCGTGGTTCGATCGTGAAAAGGAGAGGAAGGGATTAATTTGAATAACTCTATAATATTGTTGAGATAATAAACAACGCAGAAGAAGTTGCAGGTATCGGCTGTAATATATACTAAAATCTGATCAAAGAACACGCTTATAATTTAAAAAGAGACCACACTAACGGACAGGCGGACACATCGTCATATATTAT
This sequence comes from Antheraea pernyi, assembly GCA_015888305.1. Classification (NCBI taxonomy): domain Eukaryota; kingdom Metazoa; phylum Arthropoda; class Insecta; order Lepidoptera; family Saturniidae; genus Antheraea; species Antheraea pernyi. Next base: position 61,118 of record MU158780.1, on the reverse strand, counting down.
GTGTAAAGACGGCAATTTTTAATATTGATTTTCTTTTTTGTACTAACATATATAATACAATATATTTACGTCATATATATAGATATATATATAATCTAATATGTTTTTTTCATCAACATACAACAATTGCATGGCTGAGTAAGAGGTTCATTACTCGCGGTCAGTAGTAGCTGACCGGGTAATGAGAGTAGATATGACATTGTACGTAGGTATATGTCTGCTTGAAATGAGCAACAGGTATGTCTTAAACTATTTTAATGTTTGTTACTCTCAAAGACGAAACTCAGGTTTCAATAATAAATAGTACTTAGAATCAGTTAAAAGGCTTGAAAACTCGCTTTTAAGCACTCTTACATTACAGTAATTTATTTTAATGTATGGGAAGAAAGTAAACGATATAAGAGGTATTATGCGTAGAATACATAAATAAAGCTCATATATTTGTACTGAAATTAACAAACATTTCAATTCATAACAATAAACACTTTGCGATTGTTGTACGTGTAACAGCAAAATATTTTATTTATATTGGACTCAAAAAAACAACTATGCTCTCGTTAGCATGTAGAAAAATTGCCAAGAAACTCAACTGAGCTGTTAACATTGAATAAATGTTTTCATAAACCTAACGAATATAGTATTATATATAATAAGAACGTGAGTTTGTTTGTTACATTTCACGGCCTAACTACTCAACCGATCATCTAACTTTTTTCATACACGTACAGGAGTACAGAAAAGTACATAGGGTACATAGGTTTTATTCCAAATAATACTGTTCCCAAAGTATAGGCCAGATTTCATTAACCCAAAGGAAACCCAGGGTAAAGGCTAGTATTTATTATTTTTATATATACTTAAATTTGCCTATATACAATGTCTTATGACCTGCTCTAAGAAGGCGGACAAATCGACCGTATTCGAAATAATGAATCTTTAAATATTCAAAACACAAACGGGACCTTACATATATTCAATATGTCATAAAATTCAAGGTAAAGGTTTACAAAGTTTCAATTACACCGAAGCGTAATCAGAAATTTATAATTGTTCGCAATCATAAAAACAAGAATAATATGAAATAATGATTCTGCTTGATGATGAGCTTTTAAATTTTTTAAATCTGTAAATTAATTTAGGTAAGTAATTTAGTGGAATGAAATATTCATTATAAATAGCTTAATATAACATATCAATCATTATATCAACAACAGTAATAGTACAAACCCTTACTAAATGGAAAGAAAAAAGAAATAGTAATACAGATATTAAAACAGAAAGAAATAATAAAATATAATTATACAAGTCATTTACACCTAAACTTTTAGAGTATGTATGTGACTATATAGACTATGTATGTGTGTAATAACAGGGATCGTTAAGTAATATAGAAGAACTATTAGATTGTAAATTAACGATTGTTTATATCTCACTTTCTCGAAGAATTAAATGCATAAACTAATCAGGACCTATTCAAATGACGAAGATATATGTATCAAGACTTTAACATCATTCAGTAACAAAAGACGTAAGTCTCTCGAATAAACATTGTGCACGTGAAAGATCTCAGAAGAATTCGGAACGGTGTAAGAGGCGACATTTATCGCGCTATCGCGTTGCGGGGTGGCCGCGCGTTGCGTGATCCCACGCCGCGATTAAAAGCGAGACGCGCGCGATATTTCGCAAAATGACACGACTCGCGTCGTGGGTAGCTGTTTATTGTCGTCAATGGGACCTTACCTATTTGCATGACTATTTACATTTAAATGCCTAACAACACTCGGTTACTATATAATTAGATAAAGTTACCAGTGAAAGTACGAGTATTAATATTTGTAAATAAACTATATATCTATCAATACTTCCAAATTGTTTTCTTTTTAATATATCGTTTATTTTTACACGGTATTAGAGTTGACTTAGTCCGACATATATACTAGCGGGCCTGGAGGACGTTGTCCTCCGTTGATAATATAAAAAATCTTAAAATTAAACCGCAGCGCTACCTACCGGGTCCAACTGTGTATCTCAACATTTCTTGAATTCACCTGTACACTCACAAAGAAAATATCGAAAGAAGAATTATATACATAAAGATTGCCCGCATAAGAAATCAAGGAAAAACTTATTTGTATTTCTTAAAGTATAGAGTTCTAAATATCACTTACATTAAATATTATAATAGATTACTTACATGTAGTTATTTCTATTATCACGAATAATTAAATGTATGTCTATTATGTAGTAAACAAATGTATAGTCGTTCCGTCAGGATAACCAATTAACACCCTGTGAGTACTGTGACTATTTATCAGCGCAGAGCTTCGCCCTACAATAATTTCGACATGAAATGAATGTCCGATTAACGACGTCCTGTCTTTTATAGGCCTCTAATAGGGTGGCGCTAGTGTTCATATTCCGGTCGCGTCTCGGACGTCTTGTAGCGGTACCGGAAGTAGATGTTTAAATCATTTAAATATCATTTTAGTTAATAAAAATATTATAAATGCCATATTAATCCATTAAAATTAATTATAAATATAGAAATCATTACAATAAATACTTACTAAGTTAAAGCAATAACACCAAGCAACACATAAGCAATAATAAGTATTTACTATTATATAATTTAATTATTTTTTATTATTATTAATAGTGTATGTTAAGTTAAGTTTCTATGTGATAAAGCGTTTTAGGTCTTCAGATTAGTTTACAAATTTTTTATTATTGTTATTGTATTATCGTTCTTGACTGTTGACTGTTACTATATCTACAATAAATAAATAAATAAACACCATATACACAATAATAAGAAAGAACGTTCTTTAGTGATAATTATACATAGAGTATATATAATTATATATATAGTTTACATATCAAATTTACATTTTATCATTTATGTGAATTTAGTGTTTTTTTTATTGTAGCAAGGCAAAATGACTGCACTGTGCGTGGTGGTAAGCACAGTACAATCCAAAAACAATGGCGACCACCGAGTAACACAGTATCCATCGCCGGTCACCGCTGTCGTGCCGGCCTGTGAAAGGCTGAATATTCACAGGCTGATCCCGAAACGCAACCCGCAGAAGCGAATTACTATGACGGGCTTTTTTGCCATATACATGGTGGTTACGACCCAGTCAGTCTGTAAAACCCTACTATCCCGCTTTCACCATTGCCTTGTTCGTTATTCAGCAGGGTGCACCACGTGCAGGTGAGGTTGGCTTGGATGTCTCAAGTCTTCGATGTTATTCGACACCCCTTACACCCTTGTCTAGTAAATGTGATGTAAATATCAATAATTGAATTATATATTTAAAAAGTTAACGAAACTGAACAACATATCTGTACATATATATATAATGTATACATATTATTTAAGTTATGTTAGGCTTGGAAATAAGCAAATTTAATCAAAATAGGAAGCAGATAGGCTCTTAAGGTCCGAGCACAATAGCAGTTAACCAGGGGCATTAATTAGCGGACAATATAGCGATATCAAGTGCGGCCAAGCACAGCACAAATTTAGATACAGTCTCTCTCGACTGCCTTTATGATGTTGCACTACGTAATCTATATATACAAGCAAGATTCAACAATCTTTTGTTTTCTGGGCTAATCTCCGCAACGACCCAACCATTTTTGCATTCGCAGATAAGGATGTATTAGAGCATTATCTAGGCAACAGATCAATACGGTTTTCCAGTGGGACTGAGTACCACTGATATAAAAGTAGCAGAATTAATTTTAAATATATAGGAGTTAAATAAATGAAACTACAATAGAATGAAAATAGGATGTGTCGTAAAGCCACACGATAGAAGTGAAACTTTTATATTACAGGCAAATATTTTAGTTATAAAAGAGCCAACATCGTGCGGTGTTCACAGGCGGTCACCCACCCAAGTATTGACCGCGTCCGACGTTCATATACGTCGACATTCGACCTATCCATCGGGAACTGTACTTTTTTTCAGGACAAAGGTTACCCTACATTCTTTTCGGTACATCTAAAACATACTTGCAAAATGTCATAATGGTTGATTCAAGTCAAATTAATCAGCATTATAATAATATCATAATTTATGTAAATCCTAAAAGCGGAAGTTTCAGTTTCAAGTTTACATCAAAATGGAAAGATTTATAGAAATCATTCATATAATCGGAAGTGGTCTTATAACAAAAACAATAGAAAGTGCTTCGGTCCAAACTAACCAGCAAGGTGAGAGAAACGCATCACCAGCACCGCTCTGCAGTGGAGATAGGCGGCGTGTTCGCAAGAGATAACACGCCGTTCGCACTTTCCTATATTTAATACCACTCTTTAACCGGGATCATGTCATAAGCGATTTACTAAATTCACTTAAGTGATTTCCATACATATTATTAATGCAACGTATGTCTTTACTTTTCATTCATAACAACTATGTCTTCTGGTCCAAGGATGCAGAAAAACATATGTAGGTACGAATCCATGTTCAATAGAAATTACACATAACTTACTCTCCGTTCATTTCAATTTTATCTTCAATCAACGATTCTTTTGGTATATCCTTGTTACATAAAGCCTTATTTTATGTTTATGACAATAATAAAATTATTCTCATTTAGCTATGGAAGGTTGTTAAAATTTGACTAATAACTTAAGAAACAATCTAACGAAAAGTTCTAACAAGAGAGCCACCATCTTGTTGGAACATTGAATTAATTAGTCGACAATGGAAATTAACAAACACTCTGGGTGAGAGAAACGAAATAATTCAGTCAAAGAAGATGGTACGCTACTATTAATAAGGAGATTAAGTTAAAAAAGATGAATAAAAGAAGAATACGTACGAAATATTATATAGAAGATTTGGCGCTTATGCCTTTATAGTAACTTGGACACGGAAGAAAGTTGGTTAAAGGATACATAAGAACTACCTATATTGACAACTTCAGAATTGGCAGTATGGATTAATTCCTTTGCATGTCCTATTGGACGAATATTATTACTACTACTACTCAGTATATGTGATAAATTTATGTAATGAAACCTAATGATAATCCATTACAAACGAATGGCTTAAATATTTCTACGCATTTACTAAATACTTATATTCTGTATTTTGTAATGTTGTATTCTTTTCTGTCTATATATTTTAAAATAGGATCTTTCAGTTTTCTTCCGTGTTTTACTACATAGTATTTGCTTGTAGCATTTTTGCTTTGTGGGAAATAACACTTAAAAATCTTTTTAGTCTTGTATAATTATGAATAAGAAAACAGTCGAAAAGACGTTTCATATTTTAATTAACTGTCGTATCGGTTTGGTTACCCAAGTCGTCACCATGATCCAACTAATGCCGAGAGTTCTAAACCGAGGCTTAAAAAACATTTATAACAGTTCGTATGTCCAATATTTGCGGTGCATATTGATCCGCCTGTGAATTGCGACCGTCGATGTGCCGACGACGACTAACAAAACGATTTAATAACCACTTCCGAGCGACTGCGTAGACCCGACTCGTAAAGTAGTAATGTCACTTGAATACCATACACTCAAAAGTTTACTTATCGTAGTCAATTTTTATATCTAAATATGTGTTAGACTTTTCTCTTTCTAATATTCATATTCAATCTGAGACTATCCAAAGTAAATCGGTTCGAAGCGAAAGTTATTGCTTTAAGGACCTTCACAGTAAAGTGCCACTGGAGAAGACGTTAGTGTGTATTGTAACTAGGTATAATTAATACTTTTTTAGTCCGTAACAAACATTTCGCCGAGATAAATATTTTCAGTCATTTATTGTACAGTCCCCGTCAAACTTTGTGACCGCTCTGAATATAATTGCACAGATCACAAGTTTAGCTATAAATAGGTATAATATTATATATATAACTTTGCTTTGTATTACCCTCTTGACTATTTTAAACGCAAGTCCGATTTTACGGCTATATTCAAAGCAACCAAAAAGACTGACGAGGGCTGTGCTTATATGCTTCACCCTTTTTTCATAATGCGGATATATATATTTCTAAATTTAAAAAAATGTCACGCTTATCCATGCAAACTCGCATCACAATTCGATGAATATTCTCCTATTTCGATCTTCTGTTTTCTTTAGTTTCTAACGCGTCACATTAAAATTGTGAATTGAAATAAAATTGTGGATCTGTATGAGTAGGTAATTGTAGGGCATTTAATCGATTTTATAGTAATATCTAACGTGTTAGATTTTATTTCACGTCATATTTTATCGGTACGAAGCTAGCGGTACGGTGCAGTGCAGTACGCTCTTATCGCTACGCGACACACCCCCGATACTGTAACATAGGGTCTCCATGTGGAAATTCCTCCGAGACTATATCTATAAAGGAAACCTTCAATAGATTGACTATCTTTAAAAATCTTCTAGAATACAATTGGCGTAGTAACAAAACTGAAACTTACTCATTTTAAAAATACCCGAACTAATATTACAAATGATTTTGTTACAATTTGTTACGTTTTCTCACCTTACAGAAAAGGACATAGTGAACTTTTCGTGCAGAAAAAATATTGTTCCCAAGGACTGGGTAAAATCTAGAGCGATGGCGGCATAAGCTGTCGAGTATTATAAATTTCAATAAAATAATTAAGGAGCATTGGATGAAGTGATAGTAGGTAAAATAACGACAAATAATAGTTATAGGCCTCAAATGATATCACAAAAAATGAGAATAGTAAGAGCCATTTGGAAATAGCCTAATTTATAATTTAAATAACAAGAACAATGAGTCAATTGGAACAGTGAGGATGTAACAGTACCTATGAGTTATTAACTAATAACGCGCCATAGATTAAAATTTATTAATTTTCGTATTATGGGCCATTCGGGTATTACATAAGCACTGATGGGGGGTGGGGGCCCTTGATTTGCTTATTTTTGATGACATAGGTGATGAGGGTCCGGGCAATGATTATGTCAGCAATATTTCTTTATTACAGTGGAACAGATTCAGATAAATGTTTACGTAAGTATGGGGGGGGGGTAAGAGCATTGCTTACTTTTGTTGACCAGGGGGAGGGGGCGGTTCGAAATTACAGAAAATCTGCTTACGTAATACTTGAACGGCCCCTTATTTCTAAAGAATTTTTGGGTCACCTGATGTTAAGTAATCACTACCGTCCATAGACACTAACAACACCAGAGGAGTCGAAAGTACGTTGTCAGCCTATGTTTGGAGGAAAGAGAGTGAGGGGGTAGAGGAGAGGGGAAGGGAGGTGGGCCTCCGGCGCTCTCACTGACTGAACGAAACGCAACAATGCAAACACTGTTACTTCACGTCAGTTTTCTATGAGCGGGTGGTACTACCCCAGACGAGCCGACCCATTCATGCTAAAACCAATAATAACTTCAGCGTGGCCCTATGCCACTCTTGTGTTTACTCGGAAACATGTACTTTTTAAATTTGAGTAATAATATAGTAGGTATTTTATTTATATGAAGAATTTGAATTTTTCGGTATAAAAGGACTATCTGAGTATAAAGTGCAGAATTGGTCACCGTACCTGCTCATCGTTCAACAAGCGAACGAGGTATATCGCTCAACCGGCCGCCCACACATTGTCTGTGTGCGGACCCTATCAGCCCAGCACCTTAGGTTTGTTTATATGTCCGTATTTCTCTTAGCCATGATGTATCTATACGTACATGTAGGAATAGATTGTATTACGTACTGATTAAATAATATATTACAAAAATATATTTTGGATATTTACTAATTATCTCCAGGGATTAGTAAAAATGTTGGTCTGTCACACATTAATGTGTTCCTATGAATTAAAAAAAAAACTATTATATTGCAAATCTATTTACTAAGCGACTGATCCGATTTGAAAAATTCATTAGCTAATCGAGGAAGGTTATAGGTTATATATCATCGCGCTAAGACTGATAGGAGCGGAGCACCAATGAAGAATGTTTCAAAATCGGGGGTTTTTCCTTTTGAGAGCTTGCACTGCGTGCTATTTTTTTATTTTTTTTTTCGAATTCATTACGCTATTTGCCTATTAAGGCCTTAACAGCTTCACCGGACTAATCCGCTGCGTGTTAGCGCTAGCCCAGAGTAACTACTCCACGAGGACTCGCTGGTAGAAGCTAGTATACTTATAAAATAAGGTAGGTAATGCGCAATTATTGAATAGAGGACAATGACCATATTTATGTTGTGTTAGATTATATAACATAGACTTGATCTCATCGGAAACAGTATTTTTTCTTACATTTATTATGCCCAATGTCGTTTTCTGTACGTCTAATATGTGTAAGCATTTTATGGTGACAGGTGAAGCGTAACAAACAAACAAACTCAATTTCGCATTTATAATATTAAGTTAGGATGAAAGCGTTTGTTAAATTGCGAAAAACGTCAAACTATCTCAATAAACCACACGTTCGCTTATAAAACTTAAAACGGGCGTCTGCGGCGGTTTGATAAGGCGCGATATGGGCGACTGGGCGGGCGCGATAACCGCCCGCGACGCAAGACACTGCATCTGCTAGACGCAGTACCCCGGAGGCTGGGCCCCGCTGCCCACGGCCCGTTATCGCCGGCAAACACCCGCGCTATCTCACACCAACGTTGTCTCCGTTTTACGTACTCGCATCCTTGCACGAATTTCAATGGAGATGTGAACCAATGACTGATATATATTAAATCATTACATATAACACAAAGTCCTCTGCTACGTTTGTCTATCTGTTCGCGATAAACTCAAAAACTACTCAACGGATTTTCATGCCGTTTTCACTAGTAGATAAAGTGATTCATGAGGAAGGTTTTGGTGTGAATTTGTCAAGGTTTTCTTAATTATCAGGGTGTGATAACGTCCGCCAGGCCCGCTAGTATTCACTATTTATGCAATAACTGCTCTATATTAAATGTGTTGTAACCGATCAAATGCCTTCGCGAATTTGCTGTATCAAAAAATCTTGTTTATGTCATACATACATATAGTTTATTCTTACTATTAGAACATAATTATCATTAAGAAAAAATAAAAAGTCCGACCGCAAAAACACTGAATCGTTTTTGTTATATCAATGAAATGGGTTGTTTGGTTGAGTATTGGTACATATAAAATTATAAGTATTTATTTTTATCCCAACTCGCTTTTTTGTCCCAAGAATAATGAAATATTATTTTCACATGTAAAAGGAATGTATAATGTTATATATTTAATTCAATAAGCCGTTTAGCCTAGAGTACGCAAAATAAATATATACATACATACTTACATTTGAAAAATATTAGCTCCGGCGTAATCAGAATACGTTTGGATTAAATTGATTGATACATATATTAGATACATCACGTGACTTTTTTATTTCTTTTATTTCACAGTTGGCAAACGAACAGGTGTGTCACCTGATGTTAAGTGATCACCACCGTCCGTGCGTTGCCATCCTTTGGGGCGAAGGGATTAAGGGAGGGAGAGGGAGAGGAGAGAGGAGGGGAGGTGGGCCTCCGGCGCTCTCACTGACCGAACGAAACGCAACAATGCAAGCACTGTTACTTCACGTCGGTTTTCTATGAGAGGGTGGTACTACCCCGGACGAGACGACCCATTCATGCTGAAACCAGTAATAGTTTCAGCGTGGCTCTACCACCATTAAATCTTTTCTATCTGTTACTCTGGTAGTATTTTATCATAACATTAAATCAAATCAATAAATTAATTTATTCTAAGAAAATCATATAACCATACTCTTACTCTTACAAAATACTAGTTGGTGTCAAACTTTTTAAATTTAAGTAAGCCTTAACGTAATACTGCGTTAGGCAATGTACAATACCAAAAACACTAATAATTCCGTGTTTTAGTTTGTTTGGGCGCCCGAGACTGTTTTAGATGATACCCGGAGTTAAAATACTGGAAGGTATACTTTTCAATGTAACCGAGAATAATCAAAGAGTTTCGAAACCTAATTTTTTCTTTCTTTACATTTATATACCTTAGTTATAGAATATAAATATAATGATATTTACAATAATTATCTTTGTGCATAGATTTTTTTATTATTTTTAGATAAACATCTATCACAACCTAAAATAGGTATCGTGAACGCGGAATGCCCCTTATGTCTGTTTCTACTAATTTTATCTGACAATACTTCGCCATTTAAATAAATTTAATTGAGCGTAAACTGCAAACTTTGAAATTCATCTTTTCCCTCCAAAAATTGTTCAGACAGTCACGCAGAATTTTCAATATTTGTAATATTAAGGACTTAAGTTTTATTTTATCCATGTGTAGTTTTTGTTTTAATAATACAAAATTAAAGTACAAAAAAATATATACATAAATATATTCAATATTTATATATGATATAAGAATACCCATACGTACATACATACATAAATAATCTATTCATTTTTATTGTTTTCATTATTGTAAGATAGTAAAAAGTCTAGTTACGTTTTCTTAATAATGTGAACCTAGATAAGGTCTCTTTCTTTTGTTAGAGGATTTTATTATCACCCAATAAAAAAATAAAAAATATATGAAGGGTTTGATAAGTGCCGGACAAAACCTTCCTAGTTACGACATGACCTTAGCAACAACTGTGAAATGAAGTGAAGCTTAGTATTCTGATTAATTCTTAAGAGAATGAGATGAATACACCATAAAGGTGGGAAACATTAGTTTTCTGCATTATTTTGTAATATTTTGATATACAGATTATTAACAATGTTAATAACACACAACACAGAATATTTTTCTAAAGAGCGCGATATTCTCTACCATCCAACAAAAAATAATGTGCTATAGATTTCAACGTTTCTCACTCTCGCTCTACCTTTCCTTGCATATATCTCGAGTACATTGAGAATATATTATCTCATTCTCTCATACCCTAAAATCTATACATACATTTATAGCTATCTCTTCTTTGTTACACATTTTCGTTTTATAATATTCAATTCCGACTGTCCCAACAGAAGTCTCATTTAAAAAAATTGGTGTCACATCCAGCAGACTTACTTAAATCTACGTGTACGTACGTGCCGTATCTCGGTCGGTTCTCACGCGGCGCTAACGATTTATTTAGTAACGCAGTAACGACGTTTGCTCAACCAAAGCCACACGTCACCGCGGTAGTTGCCAGTTTTTATCACGCTGATAACACGTGGCCGGGACCGCTTTCGTAATGTCCGAACAATACACGTATATGTCGCTTTGAATATTTGTAATCATTTCCACATTGACACACTATACATCTATTTCATGATTGTTTTAATATTTGTAAATAGATATATCTTATATATTAATACGTGGAGCCAAAACTTTGTACCCCTTTTTAAGGAAATCGAGTGAACGGATGAACGTGAAATTTGGCATAGTTAAAGTTTATATGGAGGAGAAGTGCAGAAAGTTTTATTTGATATAAAATGCATTATAAGTACATTAAATTAATAAAAATATGCATTACTCACACTACTGCTTCAATTTTACACAACATATACACACATGTAAATAAAAAAGATGTTTTGACATCCGTCAATAACGGACTTCAAAAAGGTTGCGAAGGAGGTTGCTATGTTCGACTGTATGTATTTTTTTTACTCTTACGTTCTAATTACGCTTTTTCATTTTACATTCAACAATGATAACATATAACTATTATTACTAGTATGTATAAATATACGTTTTTTATGCTAAAGTATAGCAAAACGGCATACGCTCCATCTTATATACTGTTATCGTAGCTTATGGACAACTGCAATACCAGGGGTATCACTGTTGTGTTGCTGACGTTGAAGAACGCGTTTCAGTCTATTCTTAAAGAGCCCAACGTCATAGCCCTGAGGAAAAACAAAGCTGAGTAACCCATTCCACAACGCTAGCGTACGCATAATGAAAATTCTGGAGAATCTTACGGTTATCGCTATTTTATTAGGTTTTATAGTGTATGGATAAACAACCAGTCACCGTCGTAATAAATTTATTACTCACTTTAAACATAACAGATTCGTCTAACTTTTATTTTTATAATAAAAATATACACATAATAAGTATATCCTGTAATATGGTACACATATTTTTATTTTATGTATTTAGCACACCAACATAAATATTACACATGGATAAAATCATATATGGTCAATTACAACATAAAATTACAATGTAATAATTACAAACACAGGCGTGCATGACATTAATAGATGACAAAAAATAATAACTAATTCTAATTAGGAACTATATAGATCAGTTAATTTTTTACAGGTACACCATCAAGTTATGTATACATATAATATACATAGATAATAATCAATACATCTAAAGACAGAACTTATATTTATGCTTATCAAATAAAGATGGAGTTATGTACGAGAATCGTACCCGCATCTCAATCTAGGGGTTACATTCAGTACGTCACTTGACTTTTGTTATTTTGGAGGACTTTTATTTAATTTACCGATTACTAATAAAATATCCAATATATTAAACTATATATTATTTCATTTTAGTCCATAAGAAAATGTATTAGGAAAAAATCGTTAAAAAATAGGCACAAAAACTCTATAAATATTCAATTCACTGGACCTATATTTTGTATTTATGTTAAAGTATTTCCAATCGTAAAAATCAAAATGCATTCGCAAAACGAAACGTACAGTGCTACGAGTTTTTTTTTTCTATGTATTCATGACCATTAAACGCTTTAAAAGGTAGCAACTATCAGTGCCGCCCGCCCTTCCGGAGATAGCATCAGGTGCCGCCCGCCCAACTCCGGCTCTAATTGAATATTGACTGAGCGCCACGTGCTCTCACTAATGGGGTGAGATAGTGCTATTTTATCTACCTTAACTATTGTTCCTTGTTTTAAATTATCCTCGAGTATTATAATTCAGTTATATTAACACATTTAAATAATAAGTTTACGTACTGACAAATACACCTATCATATTGTCTACAAATTACCGAACAGATGTAGGAATTTGTATTGTTTCGACGATATTTTTAAATTTTCGCATTTTGTACATATGCTTTGATGAATCTAACATGTGTAACCAGGCTGAAACGTCAAGTAATTAATATAATAAATAAAAATACATTCCTCATCCATATTTTTGACCACTCTGAATATAGCCGTAAGTTAGAGCGTGCTCATAACATCGTTGAATACAAAGCAATGTTTAAATACATATCAATGTAAAATTGGTATTTATTTATCGCTAAGTTGTCTTGATAATATCAATATCATAATATCATAATGTTTGTGGACGGATATACGAGTAGAGGAAGACCGAAAAAGGTATGGATGGACTGCGTGAAAAACGATATTTGCGTAAAAGGTGTGAATACTGAAATGACATTTGACAGGAGAGAGTGGAAAAAGAAAACATGTTGTGCCAACCCTACTTAAGTGGGATTAGGGTAATGATGATGATGATGATGATGATGATGATCAATATAACCAGGCCTTTTTTGTCACTCCCTTTATGGGTGCACGCTAATTTTCGAAAGTTGTAGCAAGTTCATAATTCTTTATATTTCAAAAAGTGCAAAAATGTGTACGCCTTGTTATTTTGGGTATCTACTTGCGGTATATAATAGTAAGATACTGTTCTAAAATATTCAGAACGAAAACCAAGTTATGGCAGTTTTTCGGTATTTGCGAATTTCCCTTTAGGGTACTGCCTGCCCCCGCGTGCCCTCACAAAAAAAGCCCTGCATATAACACAATACGTGCTTATGCCAAATTTGTGTTCTATATTAAAAACGGTTAAAAAAGTTTAGCGTGCACTGTAAATGTTTAACGCGATCTAGACTTGTCAAACCATGGATAATAACGTTTTTCGATATTTAATAAACTTTAACATATTTCTTTAAACTATTTTTATAAAGTGACTGTTTGTAGCCACCGAGTATGTCATCCTCTTTGGCAGGCAACTTTTGTATATATTATAAATAGAACGTTGTTCAAACAAATGAGCGATCGCGTCTCTATAAATACCTTATATGGTCATATTAATAAACAGTCTATTTATGCACTCCGAGTATTATTATTACGCTGTCCGTGTCAATCTAGAATCTTATAGTAGTGAGCCCGAAGCTCCTACATGTTCACTATCTGATGGTAACCACATTTCAATTAGGATACCTATTATTTATCACCAGTCGGCGCTGTCACGCTGTCTTTCGTCAGAATTGGAGATACATTAAAAGAGTAATTTTGATATCACCGTACACATTATGGTACCGACATAGTATATATACATCCTGCCACTTCTATTAAATACTGAACATACAACGTCTGATTCTGAAACCTGCGACTAGGCGTATTAATACTACGGTGATGGTACACTTTATGTGCGATAGTCCAAATCGGAAGGACACTATTTTTTTGGCTGCGTTATCAACAATTTTAAATCATTCAGTGATTTAAAGTTGTTTTTACAAGGATGCAAGTGACGCGAGACTATTAGATATGAGTGTATAATTTACAATTGTGTGCATATTTTATGCGGGGGGTTTTGAGACGTTGAGTGTGCATCTTGGGTTTTTATATACATCAATGGCCAGGATCGAAGAAATTTGCACGCGGGTTCATTTTACACTGTAGGTGAGCATTAAGGAAGTATTTTTAGAAATTCAACCCCTAAGATGTTGAAAAAGGGGATGGAAGTCTGTTATTTCTCCGTTAGTCAGTCAGTCCGTTAGTTATTTTTGTACGCATATAGATGGTAAATAAAGAGTAAAATAATTACTGCATAGAAAACGCGTACGATGTCACGGGAGATTGCTAGTTTTTCATAGAATACAACATATTGTGAAGGCACCGGTCAACAGATAACGCCGATCAGCGTCCGACAAATTTACGACAACCAAACACTGGCCCGACATTTTAGAAAGTTCGCGCCGACACAATAGCGTAGGAAGCAGCCGGTTCTAACGACGCCGTTACGGCCGCTAACGCCCGTTAACTGCCGTTAACGGTCTTTATCTGCGATGCAGGGCGGGCGGAAGGCCACCTGAGGCCAACACCCCGCCCGCCTTAATGCGTCCGCACTTATTTATTCAACACTAAACCCTCCGATGTGTTTCCGCCGATGGTTATCATAACAGAGGAAGGGTATATGATTTTTCCAGTTTTAAAGAGGTTTATCGTGTATTTATTTTTGACGATATACGTTCCGGATGTGTGGACGAGGACGTTAACGTGCTTAAGGCGATAATTAAAGCTTATTTTTGTGTATTTTAAACGTCATACTTTGGGAAACACATCGGTTATTCCGAATTTAAAATTCACTTGTCACGCGAATCTGGTATGGTTTTCAGGAACAGTTTCTATCAAATACAAAATGATTTTTTTTTCTAATTTGGAGAGAAAATCGACAATAGTTATTGATAAGCTTCTTGTTTAGAATTATTATAGTTTTATTTGTATGGGATTGAGGATTAGTAAGACACGACACGACCTCCATACATTATATGTTTTACCACGACACCATGTTATATCTAGTAGTAAATTCTTGTA
This sequence comes from Antheraea pernyi, assembly GCA_015888305.1. Lineage (NCBI taxonomy): Eukaryota > Metazoa > Arthropoda > Insecta > Lepidoptera > Saturniidae > Antheraea > Antheraea pernyi. Next base: position 45,606 of record MU158780.1, on the reverse strand, counting down.
AGTGATTGCTTTTTGTCAGGTTTTTTGGAACAGCGAGCCCATAGGCTGGTATGAGGCTATTGACATTGGACATTTTTATTGGTCACTTGTTTGTATTGCACTACGCTTGCAATTAGGAACTGGCCAATGATTTTATCGCGCTCAGACAAAAAAGGAAAGGAGATTGAAGGCAAAATTCATTTGAATTTTTGTAAAAATACAAACATTAACAAAATTTGAGATTTTAATTACAAAACTAATAATATTTATTATATACTTAATAATTATTCATATTCATTGTATTTTGAATATCAAGAATTTTTGATTATAGGTAAAAATTGTATTACTCTCCGTTTACACGATGATTGATGTTATAAAAAAAATCAAAGTTTAAACTCAATCACCGGCACAGTCGTGGTTCATCTATTTATTTTTAACAGTTCACCAAAATCTGAACAGAGTTGGTAACTCGCTATCTCAACGGTATATATCAAAGCGCCGTATCTTACGGTAGTCGGGTACAAAGTAAAACTTTTTGGAGTTGCACACTGCATCGCATCGCGATACTCGCGCTCAGACATTTCTTCCTTCCGACTTCCGACATTTAAAAATACCTTTATTTTTTCAAGCACCCCTAAATAGACAATTATGCATCACCTGTAACTATTTCTAATATACTCATTTAGTATAATGATTAAGGAGATTTTTTTAAACAACAATTTTTTTTCGGTCCCGACGCAAAATTTCGTTGGCAAGGAAAAAAGCCCGGATATTAATAACCTTTAATATTAATTCTAAATTTAATCTCCCAGGCCGTGACAAGATAGATTAGATAGAGAAGAAGATTTCCCATTTAAAATATACGTAAGTCTTGATTTTTTTATAACTCTGCGGGACTTTGTGCTATCATATGGTTCGAACTTAGGTATACCTCAGGATTGAACGCTCTACAATAGTGCCTATTTCGACTTAACTGTGACTTACGCTAGTGAGGCAGTACTGTTCGCTAAAGGTTTCGTTTAGTAGGTGGTAGAGCCACGCTGTAGCTATTGCTAGTTTCGGCATGAATGGGTCGGCTCGACCGGGGTAGTACCACCCGACCCACAGAACACTGACGTGAAGTAAAAGTGCTTGCATTGTTGCATTTCGTTCGGTCAGTGAGAGTGCCGGAGCCCCACCTCTTTTCCCCCTTTCCCTTCCCCTTTCTAATTTCCCTATCTTTCCCCCATACACAGGCTGGCAACGCACTTGCGACTCCCCTGGTGTTGCTAGTGGCTATGGACGGTGGTGATCACGTAACATCAGGTGACCCATCTGTTCGTTTGCCACCTTTTGAAAATAAATAAATAAATAAAAAAGCTAATTTCTGTAGAAATTTCTTGTCTTTTTATTGTTATTTTATTAATAGTTTAACTTACAGGAAAAATGTCAATGAAACATTTACAGGAAATAGAAATTTCTACAAAAAAAAAATTTTTGTAGCATACAATTTTAATGAATTATTGAGTCAAAGAAAAAACATGATTTTATGTTATTTATTATTATTTAAAACTACAAATCACTTTAAATATAATTCTACACCATAACCGGGCAACCGACAGAGATAATATATAAATTTTGAAAGTCTACGCTAAACCATTCGACATTTTTCATCCACGCTGCAGATTCTAGATAAAACTGGACGTCTAACTGGCCTTAGATAAAGTCTCGAGCTTCGAAATGATGCATGTATGTAATATCGATAGCTATCTTTATTTTCTTAAAACATTGCTTGTTGTTGGCGATCTGACAGACTTGTACCCTTTAGTGCTAAACGTGTTTAGAAAACTATTTAAATGTATTCCAACCGATGACGTGTTTTAATTTCAATTCAAAATAGTTTATACTATCATCATTTAGCCAATTGCGTTAATCAAACTTAATTGATATACGTAATACCTGAAGAGAGTAATAAACAACAATATAAACAAGTCAGCTACAGTTACAAGTAAAAGATCTAATATTCTAAGGTGTAGCTTTTTAGTACATTTTCTATAAATTTATTACTTTTATATAATTATCCTGATTTCGGCAGGAAGACTAATACATAATCATAATAGGCCTTTCTAAAATATATGAAACAGTAAGTTTTTCTAAAACAAATAAATTAAATAATCTAAACTCGTGTCTAAAGTAATTAAAGTTATAATAAAAAGTGGTATATAAACTATGACAGGTTTTTCATTTTCTTATGTGTAAACAAACTTAATATATATATTGAAGTTATATTTCTTTTGGCACACCGCCACGAAAAACCAGCACCCTGAAGTTGTTACTATGCGCGCGCACACTGTAAAGAATAACCGACACCCTGAAGTTAGCTATAGTCAACTTTTTCTATTGTTAGTGTTGTTTTTTCTACAAACGTAGAATAAGGCGAGAGATAAAAATTTGGAAAAGATTTTTATCTTGTTACGCCAAAGAAGACTTCTAACGCGTGTACATAAGTACACATGCACGTTTTTTTAATAATATGATTATGACGATGATAATTATAAAATTTATTATAATTGAGAGCTATCACATTAACATTGACTGCTTCATTTACCTCGAAAACTATCAAACAATAAAATTTTACATATTACAATATAGAATTATATAACGCTAGAAGCTATGTTCCGAAATGGAGAATATTCAGAGCCATCGACGGCGATACGTTTAAAGATACGGCCGAACTTCCTAAGATCCAATACAAAGCGCCAAAAGTTGCTGTAACTTGTCCCGGTGTGAAGCAAAAGCAGTAGCGATTTATAAAATTTAATGTGCTCTAGTAATCTAATTTCCTAGAGTAGGTACATTGTCGTTTAGACATGATTTTTATTTGGTTAACAATCAAAACCGTTATGATGCACGAGGACAATAGAATTATGTGATTACTTGTCTTTATGCATAACAATTGAAACACGTAGAGTACGAACAACTAAAAGTACTGATCTCACTTCTGTGAGAACCGTATAGCATACCGAGTCAAACTCAGGCCTTTACATGTCACCTTTTTTTACATGTCACGGATACGCCCTAAGTAATTTGTTAATATAGTTTCCATGAAATAGCTCACCAACGATCTTCTCATATTCTCATCAGCTCTTAATTTTATTAAAAAGAAGACGTAAACAAAGCTAGGGACAAGACTCAAGCCAATATTTGTAGAAAATAAGCTGTAGGTATTAATGATAGCTTACTGTCTGCGATTAGGAAATCGCTGCTGTAAAAAAAAAAATACGATGTTCGAATTGAGAATAGAAGAAATAATGTCAGTACTTTTAACTAATATTAATTATTTAATATTAATAAAAAATATGTCCGTTATAATCTTTAATTTTACACTGGAAAGATTGAAAGTATTATCGAAGAGCTTCAGACAAACGCAGATTTGTGAAGTCTATTTTTTATTCATATCGTATAGGTTTTTCAATTTGATTGTTGTGTACTAAAATGTGGCAGATAGGCAGATGACCCACCTGGCGGTAAATGGTTACAGTCGCGTAACGTTCTTATTTGAAGAGCTTCATGTTGTAGACCCGATGAGATACTATAGTGACATAAACCTAGCGTATGCGACAGGAAGACTCTAAAGTATTATAGCAATTCAGCTTGGTTTTAGAGTGTTGGAATGAGCAGCCAGCCAGAGATAGAAGATATGAATTTAGAACAGCGAGAAGGGCACCATATCGAAAAATTAATACGACAAATTTCCGTTCACTATTAAGTTACTATTTTTTTCATACACATTGATATAGTGGTACTTCGAGCAGAAAGACGGACTTATTAAAATTGCCAGAAGAAAGTACGAAAGAGTAATTGTATATAAAGGATAATAATACAATGTCTTTCAGATATTTTTGTAACGCTTTAAAACTAAGAGGATCCTCTTGTCTTACACTTGCAATTCAGTATATTTGCTCCGCGTTTATGCCTCGCGACGAACACCGCAACTATTGCAACTAATACGCTTTAGATGCGCTTCTAATTAAACTGTTATGTTAGTTTGTGTGTGTAATGTCGCGCGAATGTGGCGTGAATGTCGCTACGATGTTGCGCAAATGTTCCCTACGTGAGATAAGATTGTTGCACAGAGTTTGTTGTGTTTAGGCGGTACTTTGCATTAACATTTGACAGCAATGCAGTCGTGGTTCGGATGTTAGTAATAACTTTGATAATTCCAAATTCACTATCTCTAGATACAATAATTATTGTAATACCGTATATCTTTTGTTATTCTTATGTATATGCTAATATATATTAGAACAGAGAAAATCTTTACTATTTTTTTTTATGAAGTATTGATATTGTTGGGAAAGTTTAGTTCATAAAATAATTTATTTCTGTATTATTTTAACTCCTCCAGTCCTCAATACATTAGAAGCAATATTATGATAGAGATATACGAAAAACACTTCATAAATGCGGGGCAATTTTAGACATGAACGACATTTGGTTATTGATATTAGTTCATTTATACAATTTAACACATAATGAAATTAAGTGTATAGATTTTTCTTCAGTTTGTGGGAATGGAAACAAACTCAAAGGTATTTATATCAATTATTCAATTATCACAATTGACCACGACACAAAACAAGAACATTATTGAACTAATAAAGGCGGTTTGCACTAAAACCTGAAATCAGATTTGGTCCTTAGACCAGAATTAAAACTACCAAATCCATAATAAAACTAAAGACTAGATTAAAATTTTTAGAGTACACAAATTGATGTTATGTCTATAAATAATGAAATTTAATAATAAAGGTTTAAAAAATTTTATTATTATCTCAGCTAGATGGTATGAGTTAAATCATTACAGCCCTTTATCGTAACACTAGTAGTACATGCCACGAAGACTAGTGTTTACATACAGTCCTTAATAATATATAACGGATAGTTTATCTATCACGATAGCCTGGCCGCGGCAGACGGTGAAACATTAATTCCGTGTCCCATCCGCCGTTATCTTAGGATAAGCTTAAAATATTCGGATAGCCGTGAGACAAATGAATCACTTTGCCATTTTGAAATAAGCCGGTGCTACACAGTACGTAGAGTTGGTGTTCGAGATATTTTGATTGTATAATTTACCCTTGATTTTCAATTAGCTATCTTTTCTGCATCTTTGCTTTTCAAGACGTAGATGTAATATTCTAGTATAGGGTAATTATGCTTTTATTAAGTATAGCACTAAACATTCCAAACCAGAAGATAGTCGCGTCCACGGCATCACACATCACTTGTCAAAATTGTACTGCAAGTAATAGAAACATAATTAATTATTTTTATTATTCATACAAAATAATCTAAAAATGTAAATGGCTATATTAGAAAAATTGAATTTTTATTAGATACTAGCGGACCTGCCAGACATTGTCCCGCCCTGATGATAAAAAAATCCTTGACATATTATATGTCAAAACGTTCCTCATGAATCACTCTATCCACTGGTGAAAACCACAATATAATCCGTTCGGTAGTTTTTGAGTTTATTGCAAACAAACAGACAGACAGACGCGGTAGGGGACTTCGTTTTATACTATGTAATGATAAGCGTACTCCACCAACCGTTGCGCTGGTAAACGTTTATCGTTGGAACATATTTAGTTATGAATAAAATCACAATGTACAATGATGCATATATAATGTTGTTAAAAAAATTTGTAGGTGGTAGAGCCACGCTGAAGCTACTACTGGTTTCAGCATGAATAGGTCGGCTCGCCCGGGGTAGTACCACTCTCTCACAGAAAACCGACGTGAAGTAACAGTGCTTGCATTGTTGCGTTTCGTTCGGTCAGTGAGAGCGCCGGAGGCCCATCTCCTCTTTCCCCCTCCCCCTTTCCCCACTCCTCTCTCCCCCAAACACAGGCTGGCAGCGCACTTGCGACTCCCCTGATGTTGCTAGTGTCTATGGATGGCGGTGATCACTTACCTTTATGTGACCCGTCTGTGCGTTTGCCCACTATAATATAAAAAAATTTAAAATATTTTATTTAAGATTAAAAATACGAAGACTCGTCCTATGTACACAATACTATTAAAAAGCAGCAACATATTATGCCTTAGTGTGCCACTTCCAACTAATAATATAGAAAAATATACGACCTACAATTGTATAGCTAGGTTATGCGATATACAACATCATTTGCACATATTATTGTTTTTACGATCATTCGATTTTGTACTTAAGTACAATTCGAAATGCGAAGCAAGATGAAAATTCGACAGTTATTTTCTTATTTAAAACGGATATTAAAATATAATTTCAGTTTATACAATACGAAAATATCTGATGACGTTTTTTTCTCGAGGTTTATATTGATTTAAAGACAGGTCGTGTGAGGCGATCCTTAAGAACGATATAGGTACATAATATGTGAGTTTGCGTCTGAGCAGATAAGTGAGAGTGCTTTTACAGATAAGGGCGGTCGTGCACGGTCGAAAATCGGTATATGATTTAAGTCGCGCCGTGTGACACCGCCTTATCGCGCGTAGAATGTCCGTCGGACGTTTTTAAGTCGCAAGATAAAACATTGCGCTTGTGTTTAACAGGTTTTTATAAATATATCAGATTTTTAACAGGCGTGGTAGTTATAATTACATAGTTTACTAGCGGGCCCGGCGGACGTTGTCCCGCCCTGATTTAAAAAAAATCCTAGACAAATTATATACTAAAACGTTCCTCATGAATCACTCTATCCACCGGTAAAAACCGCATGAAAATCCGTTCGGTAGTTTTTGAGTTTATAGCGAACAGACAGACAGACAGACGCGGTAGGGGACTTCGTTTTATACTATGTAATGATAAGCGTACTCCACCAACCGTGGCGCTGGTAAACGTTTATCGTTGTAACATATTTAGTTATGAATAAAATCATCATGTGATATCAGATAAGGTTAACATAAATAAAAATAAATCATTCCCGTATAAAAAAAAATACGTGTGTGTATCAGTGTACACACGTAAGAAGTGAAACTTCGTTATAAGATAATTTTTCGAAAAATGATCTACTATATTTATAACTTTACAGAAATTGGTTAAACAAAACTAAATTAGATTTCATTAATTATAATAGAATTATTACTATTATTGTTATCGTTATTATATATTTTTGAAATTAATGATGACTGAAATATGAAATATATGGTTAACATTCCACGGAATCTGATCATTGTGAGCGCACCTTTAGAAATAAACATGGCGCGTAACGCAAAAATGTACAGAAATTAAGATGGCACGTAACCGCAAACGTTACGTACGTTTTTACACGCTCTAAAATTCCTCCCTACGTCGATAAAGAAGTTTCACTTCAAAAAAACGTGTCACCATTCGGTATATTTTTATTTAATTTTATTTCGAAACTAGCTTCTGTCCGCAACTTAGTCCGCGTGAAGTACTTACTTTAGGCTAACGCTAATAATAATAATAATAATCGCTAATAGGCGATAGACCCGAGCATGTCCGTCGCTCCGGGCAGTTACACTGCACAGGTCCATGTGGTGGAGGTGCATTATGCTGATGCGACTCCCACAGTTCGTTAGGGAGAGTAGCACCCATTGCACCTTGAGGGATCCACCATCTTGACCCCTCAGGCCGCAGTTTGGGTCCCTTAGGAGGGGACAACACCTGTTGGAGGAGCAGATGTAGTGTCGATTAGACAGTCCCTGCTCCTCCGGCCAAAAGGTGTAAGAAGGTACCATGGGGTTTTAGTCCGTGCGACTCGGGCATATCCATCCTCTGCTGCCCGGCGAGATGGATATCAGTTAGGGATTCCCCATGGAGAAAAAAAAAGGCTAACGCCAATACGCAGAAACAAAAACGCCAAAAAAAAAACAGGTTTTGAAACATTTTTCATTGTTGCTCCGCTCCTATTAGTATAAGCGTGATGATATAGCCTTCCTCGATAAATGAGCTATCTAATACTGAAATAATTTTCCAAATGAGAGAAGTAGTTCCTGAGTTTAGCGCGTTCAAGCAAACAAATAAACCCTTCAGCTTAATAATAGTAGTATAGATAAATAAATATAATTTATTTATTTATTTACTACTCTTCTTTCGTACTTACCTCGAATAGTCATTGAAATTACAATGTCTTGATAGAGTAGACAGATTTTAATGAAATAAAGACTAAGTTACTCTCGAAGATACGCTTTATGATTTGGTGTTGGATAGACAGACAGACAGAGAGACATATCTAAAAATGATTGAAATGTATTCTATTACTTAATCCTAGACACCTGCAACAATTTTTTTCACGTAAATCGAAAAAATACAGACACGTTATATCTACATTCTTATTATATGTGTGTATAGATGTATATATAGATCAGTTACGTTCTACCTATAGTATTTATTTATTTATCTTACGAAAACCACAAATTGACGTCATTGTCACATAATCTATATTTATGTAAACATGCAACAATAGCTATTTCTAAATTCAAATACAGTATGTATAATTTATATGCTACTGCCACTTATGTTTTCTCTCGAAGTCCTAAGCGCGTTTGCTAAAATATTTAATACATTGATTAATTTTAATCTCAAATTAGTACATACAATTTAATTACTTACATTTGATACTACCGAGTATGAAACTATATGCAATATATTGTACTAGTGGGCGAATTTTATTAGGGTTCTTTTGTCACAAAGGGTATTTATTATGTTATAATATCATTGTTGAATGTAGAATGAAAAAGGTTAATTGGAACGTAAGAGTAAAATAATACATACAGTCGAGCATTGCAACCTCTTTCGCAACCTTTTTTGAAGTTCTGTATTGACGGATGTCAAACTGTCTTTTTTATTTACATGTGGGTGTGTAAAATTGAAGCATTAGTGTGAGTAATGTATATTTTAATTAATTTAATGTACTTCTAATGCATTTTATATAAAATAAATAGCTTTCTGCACTTCTCCTCCATATAAACTTTAATTATGCCAAATTTCACGTTCATCCGTTCGCTCAATTCCGTTAAAAAGGGATACAAAATTTAGGCTTCACGTATTAATATAATGATGATAACAATAACTCATCTTTAAAATTCCCCCGCCTTCGATATATTCTATTAGGCAGACTACTAGTAGAAATATAAATATCTATACCGTAATATTAGATTACAATATTTTTAAATCTATGCAAACTGTTTTGACTGAAACTTGTCACTTTTATTATGAAATCAGTCATACGTTATGTGTTATCACACTGACCAGGTTCTGTTAAGGCGGGCATCACGTCACACACCAGAGCGGGCGGACACGGACCTTGCGTTATCGACAGCCCGCACGGCTCTGTTTTCAACGTACGTGTTTTTTTACAAATATTCAAATAACAATAATTTCTTTAACGTGTATCGTCAATTATAAACGAGTTACCTAAAAATGTATAAATTCCTCACAGATACAAGTCATTTAGTTTAATTTGTGAAGACAGTTTAGGTTGTTATCAAATCTATTTATACTTTTACATATATTAATAAAACATAAAGTAGCTGAACTATTTCTAAACATATTTATAACATAAACAAATAAATATACAAACAATTGTACAGTATATATTTATTTTACAACTTTATAATAATATTGTTACAGTCTGTACCTCTCCCTAAGTTTTTTGTAACTGTCCCATACGTATTTTAAACCTGTGTCAAATGCCTGCTAGTTGAATTCATAGAGTTACACAAGGCTAGTATTAATAATAATGATAATAAACTCTTTATTACACACCTTAAAATATACTAAACAGCAGTTTACAATATATGTAATACAGTTAGACGGCCTTATCGCTTAGAGCGATCTCTTAAAGATAAACATTAGGAGACATTTATTTTTCCAAATACTCGCAATAGAAAATATAAACAAAGTACAGATAATAATAAAAATATACTTAACATAGTAAAACAGATCTTGCTTGTCTAATATCAGAAGGAAGTGAGTTCCATAGCCGTGCATTTTGGACCGCAAATGATTTGTTATAAAATTGAGTGTGACATATGGGAAATTTAAGTAGATTTTATATTATCTAAGATATAAAAGAATGTAAAGCAAATATCTTACTATTTAAGTCTATTAAGGGTAAAAGTACAAGGGACAGGAGAGTGTTTGTCTCATCATGGATACCGCAATTTAAAAAAACTATGATCAATACTTTTGTAGGAGCTTTGTACACGCATCATCACGTCGGGGTCACCAAATGTAGGAGCTTCGGCTCACTACTAGAATATTCTAGAATGACACGGTCAGCGTAATAATAATACACGGAATGCGTGAAATAGATTGTTTATTAAAATGATCATAAAAGGTATTTACACAGACATGCGACATTTCATTAATTAGTTCAATTGTTTGAACGATATTCTATTTACAATATTTACAAAAGTTTCAGCCAGTCTGCCAGAGAGGATGACATTCTCGGTAGCTACACTTTTAAACAATATAAGTAAACCTTCTTTACACTCATTTCTCTTAGCTTCACCCTGGGAGTTTGCAATAAATCCTTGTTACACCCTCGACTGCTTGCTATGAATAAATTCCTGTCTATGTTTTTATATTAATGAACCAATCATGTCTCTTAAATTTACGCATTTTTTTCTTTAATTACCTAACAACGGAGGGTTCTATAGTATTAATTTTTGTTACGAATAATTTATTGTCATTTCTACACAAAAACACAAGTTACAATATCCTACGACGTAGTCCACAGCGGCAAGTCCTCAGTTATCGGACAGAATCATTCATCACGCGGCACACGGCAGCTCCTACTACGTTATCAGCAGCGCACACACAAAACTGTCGTCTGTTATTTTGCATCAATTTATGCATTGTTACTATTAATCAGTATACGAGTATCTTGTCAAATAGCCTTATTATCTTATATACGATATGACAAAGTAATGTACGTTAAGAGACTGTACGGGTGTAGAATGAAATTTGTAATTGACAAAAATTGTTAATTATAACGAACTAGCGGGCCCAGTGGACGTTGTCCTGGCGTAAATAAAAAAAAACTAAAATTCAACCGCAGCTCCCCCTACCTGTTCCAATTGTGAATCTAAACCATTCTCGGATCCACTCGAACACGTACACAAAATTTCATCAAAATCGATCCAGCTGTTCAGGAGTTCAGTGACATACACACGTACAGAAGAAATTTATATATAAAGATATAATAAAGAAAAACGGTAGCTAAAAAATTTTAACAAAGCTTCTTCAGTGTGTTATAGTGTCCCCTATGGTTAATCTATTTCTTTGTATCATTCTCAAGTTAAAAATCTTAGTTTATTTGTGTTTTTTTTTTAGTAGCACGACAAAATGACTGCACTTTGCCTGATGGTAAGCACAGTACAATCCAAAAACAACGCCGACTACCGAGTGACACATTATCCATCGCCGGTTGCCGCTGCCATGCCGGCCTGCGAAAAGCTGGATATGCACAGGCTGCTCCCGAAACGCGACCCGCAGAAGCGAATCACTATGACGGGCTTTTTCGCCAAATACATGGTGGTTGCGACCCAGTCAGGCTGTAAAACCCTAGCACCCCGCTTTCGCCATTGCCTCGCTCGTTATTCAGCAGGGTGCACCACGTGCAGGTGAGGTTGGCTTGGGTGTCTCAAGTCTTAGATGTTATTCGACACCCCTTACACCCCAATTTTAAAAGTTAAAAATTAAGTTAAAGTTGTTAAAAGTTGCTTTGTATCGTTAATATAACTATGTGTTTAATTTCATGTTCTTCTTAACTTGATTCAGCTTGTTCTTTCAGTCGACGGTTTAAAAAATCTTACCAATTTACAAGGTTTCATCACTATATCACCTTTCACCAACATTTGAAATGACGTCTGGGAACGCATTATGTTAAGCAAAAACCGATCCAAATTATCAATTACGAACAACAATAAAGCTGTCTAAATTTATATACATGTACATTTGTTTGAACGTATAGGAGCTTAAATTAAATTGCAATGTGATAAAACAGCGTATAAAGACACATTGCACCTGGCCAGGCGGTATCTCGGTAGCACAGGTGCCGCCCGCCCTCATCGCCCGCCTTACTAATAACTTGCAATATTGCACCGCTTTGCAATTTCATACAAGTGAATTTACTTCCACTGGACCTATATATATGGGCATTGTTATAAACTATTAATAATTATTCAATATAAAGCACACCATGGATAGATAGGAGACATGACACTTTATAACAAATACGAGTTACACTTTATGCGAAATAAGTTTTAAAAAAAATCAATTATTTATTTCTAGAAGATCCGGATAAACAAAAACAGTTTATATTTATTCATAATCCAACATATAAAAGCTATTCGGTACGAAAACGGGGCTTCGCCGTATCAATTTAATCGCCACTTTTAATACCAATTCTTATCACATTCGGAACGTCCCATTAGCATTAAAATCGTAACGTTTTATCTGGCTTAATAAAAACTTCGAACGAGTTTGATATTAATGATATATACAAAACAATCACTCTATGGATGTAGGTAATTAATTCTAAGATTCGATATGGTTTATGTTAATTTCTGATGATTAATACTTCCATGCAGTAAACAAGAGATTTTTTTTTACACTATTAGCCTGGCAAGGCCTTTACAGTTTCACCAGACTACTCACGGCGAGCGCTCAAGGCACTCAGCCGATTTATTCAGACAACTGGCTCAAGGGTGCACGGCACACTTAGGCTTGAGCTGTTGTCGATAACGCAGATCTGTCCTAGCTAAACTATTCATACATATATTCGTTTGTGAATCATACAATTGAATTTGCATAATTCACAAACGCTTACATGTATATCGGATGTGAAAACTAACTAAACTACTCGATCCAGTTCTAATAAGGGAAAAAATAAAACCCTTCTACCATGTGTGTAACGTGTGCACGTATGTGAGGTGATCTGATGTATACAAGTGATGTACAGTGACTCGAGGGCTCCATCCAGGGACAGTTTTTTTTCGAACTGTCTACGCCACTGGTCCAGCAAGGCCTTAACTGCATCACCGAGCTACGTCCGGGGACGACCTAGGCTCGAGACGCTACCGGAAGAAACGCGACGTATGTGCGGGATCGAATGAGGGGAAAAAAGATTAAATTCACTTCTCAATTATAGAAACAATTGTTTCCTCCTAAATTAATGAAAAGTTACGTTTTCGAAAACGTTGAAACTTCGTTTGATAATCAAAATAGTATATTTATAAAAAAAAAATGAACCGCCTTCGATGTGAAACACAAATAAGGCACTAAAAAGCGAAAAATAACTGAATTATTAAATTAACCAAATTAAATAAAAAATATTGATAATCGCGCTCCCGAATAATATATTAGAAGTCGGTTAAAAATAGGTTACGTTTACGAAGTATCGAATTATCGTTCAGACGTCATTCTTCTGATTCCAGTAGTGCTGCTGCATGCCGTCAATGAAGTATTATTTACTACTAGCTGTGCCCGCGACTTTGTCCGCGTAGAATCTAATATAAAAAACAGTGACAAATAAAATCATCTAAATGGACTAAGTCCATTTACTTATTTACTTTCCTCTCGTACTTAAGTCGCGCCGTCATTAAAATTACAATAACTTTTGATAGAGCGAACTGATTTTAATGAAATCAAGACTAAATATTATTCGGAGATATTCTTTATGATTTTCTTGATGAGGTTTTATCGTGAACGTAGTACTTTGGAAGTGATGCGTGTTCGAACAATCAGACAGGCAGATATTTCTAAAAATAATTGAACAAGCATCACTGTTAAAGTACTATGTTCACGATAAAACCTCACCATAAAAAATAGTAAAGCATATCCTCGAGTAACATTTAGCTTCGGTTTCATTCAAATCGGTCCAGTCTATCAAAAGTTATTGTAATTTTAATGACGACGCGACTTAAGTACGAGAGGAAAGTAAATAAGTAAACTTAGTATGGACTTAGTCCATTTAGATTATTTGTCACTGTTTTTTATATTAGATTCTACGCGGACAGAGTCGCGGGCACAGCTAGTACTGCTGAATAAGGCTCATTAAATAAAGTCTCGAATATATTTGACTCAGGAGTGATTATCGATAGTTATTTAAGTTTTCGATCTCACATCAACAAGATAATACTGGATTATCAGGTTTTATCTTAAAACAACTAAGATCTTTTGGAGACCCAAAGGTCATTCATTTATAGTCTTAAATATTTGATGTATTATTCGGAGTAATGTCTATGTAAAACGAAAAAGGATGCTGGTTTAGAGTATTGGTGATATTATATCCAAAATTCTTATTTTTATTTTATATTTTAACTAATACTTTCCGCGTGCAATATATATCAGTATCAGTAGCATCAGTGTATCAGTAGTATCAGTGCAGTATCACAGTATCAGCAATATATATCCAGGTCATTGTCTCTTAAATATTATCTCTCAACCTAGTAACTATTGACAATCACCGTGTTATTACAAAAAAGTTAAATACGTATTAAATACTTGGTTTAAAAAAGTTTACTTATAAATGCACCGCGCTCGCCCGAGGCAAGTTCGCGTTATCCTTTTTCACAAGTCTAACCTAACTTAACTAAAGCGAGACAAAAGAGCAAGATGGCGAACATTCAGCGACCGCGGTGCATTCAATATGAGACCTTTTTAAAGCCAGGGTTCAATACGTATTTAACTTTTTTGTAATAACACCGTTAAAGTCTTCTGTAAGTTGAAACAGCAAACGGTATGTAGGTTACGCAGTTATGGCGCCACAAAGGGAAATTATTGTAATATAGAAGTTAGAAAATTATACTGATTTTATTCTAATTGAAATAGTTACTCACAATAATTATTTTTATGTAAATAAGTTAGTGTCTTAAATTAAATGGTTATGAAATATTCTCATCGTAATACCGCCGAGTTAATTTAGTAAATTCTCAAACATGGGGTTTTAATATTCAAATTCACCTTTTTATATAATTTATGGTGATTTACTTCTCTTTGCATAGAATATTTAAAATAGTCTGTATTAATTTAGTTTACAAGTTCTGCACACTCGTGTACCGGTTCATATTAAATAAACCATTTACATACCTTAAATCCAATTTACCATAAATCTAAAGGTGTTAGATTGAGCATTTCGGTGACCATACAACATAGTATAGGAAGTTTTAAAATTTCGTAGTCCGGTGAAGCTGTTAAGACCTTGCTTGGTCAATGGCGTAGTCAGTTCGAAAAAAAAAGACGTATAATTGTTCTACTTTTTAATCTTTTTATTTAAATAATCTTAAACTAAAGATAAAATCTATTGCTAAAAATAATTATCACTACATATTATAAAAAACAAAGTCCTCTGTCACGTGTGTCTCTCTGCGTATCTGTTTATGATAAACTCAAAAACTACTGGACGGATTTTCATGCGATTTTCACCAGTAGATAAAATGATTCATGAGGAACATTTCGGTATATAATTTTTCAGTAGTTGATAGAACCGCGCTGAAGCTATTACTAGTTTAAGCATGAATGGGTTGGCTCGCCCGGTGTAGTACAACCCTCTCAAAGACATGAAGTACCAGTACTTGCATTGTTGCGTTTCGTTCGGTCAATGAGAGCGCCGGGGGTTCACCTCCCCGCCTCCTTCCCCTTTCTCCTTCTCTCAAACACAGGCCGGCAACGCACTTGCGACTCCCCTAGTGTTGCTAGTGTATATGGACGGCGATGATCACTTTACATCAACTCCTTTGCTAAAGCCAAAAGTCCCAAAACTACTGAACGAATTTTCATACTAATTTCACCAATAGATAAAGTAATCCATGGGGATGGATAATATATATAATTTGTCAAGATTTTTATGTATTATTAGAGTGAGACAACGTCCGCCGGGCCCGCTAGTTTCAATAATAATGGTTTAATATTCGTATGTTCAAACTCTATAGCACCGTTGTTATAATATAAAACGATATGATAAAAGCATTATAATATATATATTACTATACTAGCGCAAGATGAACGTAGTTCTGCCACAGACCTTTAACTGAAATAAAAACATTGACAACATTAAAAATATCAACAATTTGAAATAATACGTTCTTTCTGTGAGGAATGCAAAATTGTCAGAAAAAAATCAAATCTCGTCAACAGCGACACCTATCGAGTCCAAATATCGAAATCACTTAAGTAAAAAGTAATTTATCAAAGTCAGTCAAGCCATTTAAGAAAAAATAATAACGTACTTACGCACTTTGGATTTTTATGTATATCAATTTGAAATCATGTAATGACGGATTGACAGACGCCCTGTTGTATATTTTATTACTATGTATGGATGTTTTTTATACCATAAATGTTTAACTATGTATTAGACCAATAATAAATCTAACATTGTTTCGTCTAATTTTTCAGTATTATTTTAAAATCGATAACAAAGTAACGTTTTAAAGAAATTGCAAAACTTAGTAATATTTAATAATGACTTGAAAACATGTTACAAGTCTATTAAATATGGAAAAGGATACAGTTATTTGTGCTATAAATTATTATTTAATACCTTTAGCAATATAATAAAACGAAAATACGAGTTCCAAAGCTATAAAACATCAAATTAAACATATTATGAATTCGTCTGGATAATAAATTATTTGGTTTTGTCACAGCGTTTTCGCCACCGTTTAATTTTATCGAAATACCATAAAATTAAAATAAAAACTCGATAGGTTTTGTAAATTTATTAAAATCCAATAACTAACAATACAGTCTGTAATCTATACATATAAATAGAATTAAATTGTCTGATGTTTGTCCGGGCTGATGTACGACATGGGTGACCTAGATGTACGAGACGTTTTACTAACAGAGAAGGCAAAAGAAAAAGAAGTGGACCGCAGAAAAATCTAAATAAAAGGCTATTTATTATTATCAGGATCTTGGAAACAGCGGCACCGATTTCCGTGAAACTTAGTATGTAGGTGGTTTCGGGGACGATGAATCGATCTAGCTAGATTTCGTTCATAGAAAACATTTTTTATACGAGTTTTCAGGCAATTAAAAAATATAGCTAGAATATAAATGTGACTGACGACGTGGTTAGTATGTTCATCCATCGTGCCGTGGACGCTCCGGCGCGGGACATTGTGGATTATAATCAGAAAAGGCCATAGAGGATCAAAATGCAACCGCCATAAGGACAATAACCTCATTAAAAAATCCGTCCTAGAATATGTTATAAGGAAAAATAAAAAAAAAGATGCGAACCAAGAGTCTGCAGAATAAAAAACCCCATATATCATCAAAAATAACCAAATCGAAGGCTCCCGCCCGCCTTTAGTGCCCGTAATATTCGAATGGCCCCTAATTACCACTTTTAAATTTAATACCCCTCGCCAAATACCCTGTAAATGTGTTCCGTCAGCTACACTTGAAAATAAGTCCCCTCTAGCATTGGCGTGGTTCCATCTTCTAGAATACATCGCCATTTAACATAAGGTGGCATTGTGGTGAAACGTCAAAACTTGCTAAGTATTGCTTGCTAACCCATCTCTCCTCCCCCTCCCTCCTTCCTCATTCCCCCTTCCCCAAACACGGGGTGGCAACGCACTTGCGACTCTTGCTTGTGTTGCAAGTGTCTATGAACGGTGGTGATCACTTAACATCAGGTGACCCACCTGTTCGTATGCCTCTTATGATATAAAAAAAACTATAAAAATGTAATAATATAACAGACTTTAAGTGATAATGATAGAGTAACAATAAAAAAATTAAAGATAACCCACGACAGAATAAAACAGCTGACTATCATGTGGACGAAGTCGCAAGCATTAGCTACTTCATATCCATAATATTAAAATAGACGTGCGAGATCCTAATATAAATATTATAATCGTTTATCGAGTAGATTAAACGCCGATTACATATTAATAAATCACGGTTTAGACATCTGCTTTTTATCACAGATCGCTTTAAAAGACACTCAAGGTTTATTTATTTTACTATCTTAGTATTAATACATTTATATTGATTCAGAAACTATATTGATTTTTTAATATATATATATTTTTTTAATAAAAATGACAATCTCCATGCAATATGTCTGTCGGTACAGAGACACACATATATGAAGAACTATTTTTCACAAATAAATCTAATTCGGTGAGGTGTAATAGAAGCGAGAATGGTGGTAACAGGTAAAGCTTGTGAGGTTGTAGGGGGTAATATCTAGAGAGTCAGAGAAAAAATAGTCGAACGAAAACGTTTCTTACGAACGCTGCCTTAACGATGAGAGATGTATGATTGAGTTCTAGAAAAAAGTTGTAGCTTGATAATTCCTATTACCGCCCAACGAAAAGTGGGCACGGGTCGGCTAGTGATTTATATAACACTGAAAGAATTTTTCAAATCGAACCAGTAGTTCCTGAGATTAGCGCGTTCAACCAAACAAACAAATCCTTCAGCTTTATAATATTATAGTATAGATGGATATACGAGTATACGTCATACCTATAGCTATACATTCGTTGGATACATAACATTTATTTTCAAATAGTTGTAGTTATCAGGCAGTTCACGAATGACATAAATAATTGTAAGTTATACCGCTTTTTGTGTTACGGTTTGGACTACACACTTTTTAATTATTTTTTAATTGTATCAAATTAAATATTCAACTAAGCTATTAAAATACAAACAACTATTAAAATAAATATATAATAATGTACACCATAATTCAAAGCAAATGTGACAGTTTATCACACTTATACATTTCGTAAAATGCTAATTCAAAGACGTTTACAAATATTACCATTTTAAAAATATCGGTTTGATTTCAATTATATATAAATATATCTTACTACGTATACACAAATATATATGCGCAGGTTTTTATTGTCTATTGTAATTACAATTTTATTGCTACTAGTGATCGTTTAGTCGTCCAATTACGACCATAAATTAATATAGCACATCTGTGCAAAATTTTAAACATCTGCTTCAAGAATGCCCCAGTTTTAATTCAAAGAGATCAGGAAATATTATAATTCGTAACAATTTTCGTGCATATAATGCCCCTTTGATCTTTTAGGCTTGACGGAGAAGAGGTCTGCCATGAAATAATTTAATGATTCTGTTAGCATGTAGTTAGTAATTCAAGGCTTTTAACGGACTATGAAATTACCGTGACTTTCTTACTTACGCCTAAATCATGACTGACTAACCTTTGTGACAAGGAGAACGGTGTCAAGAAAAGTGACTCGTATCAAGTTGCGGCCACCTCTCACTCGCAATGTATTTTTATTTCTGAATACATTTATGCGAAAACAATAAAACTGGAAAAAGACCACAAATTAAGGAACATACTTACGCCTAAATAATGTCAGGCTAACCTTTGTGACAAGGAGTATGGCGTCAGCAGAAATGACAGTCAAGTTGCTGCCATCTCTCCCTCGCAATATGTTTTTATCGCTGAATATATTTATACTAAAACAACAAAACTGGATAAAGAGACCATAAATTAAGGACCAAAAACGAACTTATTTCAAAATTTGTTACTGGTAACACTAAAGCTTAGTTAATATTCACTAAGCAATAAAAAGAGAGTTGATCGAAGAACAAAGGAGGTCTTCTTCTGTTCTTAACTATTTTGTCTAGCTATCTATTTATCTTGAATAGCGCGAAAATATTCTGTGTTAACATTTCTACGCATAATGTATATGATGTGCTGCAACACCATCGAGTGTTCCTGTTGTATTTATTTGAAAACAAGCTGCTCACCTAGGCTTTGCGCGATTGTACTAACGAGGCAAATGGAACCAAATATTCTTTCTCCCTTCCGTTTCACTCACTTTTTATACGAAAAAAATTTACAATTACAAAACTATAGGTAAATTAATGTAACCGTTCTGTAGTGATGCGCTTACATACATACAGCAATTCTTTTTTTTTATATATAGATAATATAATTTTTGTATTACAAATGAATGATATAATTAACGTTGCATTCTATACTTAATGTATTGGGAAAATGAACATTTTCCTTTGCATCGAGTGTTTACCTCGATGCCGAGATTCCAATCGCGTATTTTCCGATACATCAGATTTATGGTACGCTATCCCTAACTCTTCGTCTTAATTTACTACCTTCGATTTATACTCTGACTAGATATGGATAACTTTTTAGCATAATTATTTATAGCTAACAGCGTGCTTTGGCTTTGAAATAATAGCTCAATTGTACGCTCTTTCTTCCAATGTTTAAGTATTTATTTTTGTAGAAATATGTATCATAAAATGAAAAACCAGATAGAGTTTCTTGCCGATTCTCATGGCCTCATGGCTCATATAAGCTTCTCATGGCCTAAATTATATAAATTGTTTTTTTTATTTTGATTATTCAGGACATTTAAGTTTTATGCATTGCTCGGAGTTAGTAAAATATTTAAAAATCACATTATAATGCCATCTTTACAGATATTATAAATTGCAAATGTGAGCTTGTTTATTACATTTTCATGCCATAATTCCTCAACCGGTTATTATGAAATTTTGCATACACATTTTGTTAGGTTTAGAGAAAGTACATATGGTACCATTCATTCAGAAAAAGAGTAATGTTCCTAAAGGATACAATAAATCCACATTAACGCGAGTGCTAGTAAAAAAAGCTAGTACGTCCATGGTATTAAGCTGAGAGCATATTAACATCTTTGGGGTAAGAGATGGTGGATACATTCTATCTAACAATGTACAACTCCTGTACTGTATTCAGCTCCAAGTGTGTAGCCAGTAACGCTGATGGTGACTCTCCACTTGAACTTACTGGATACTGGTATGTTTCATGGTTTGCTGTCTGAACCTAATTGCTGAGTCATCGTTAGTGATCCTCCCTTTTTTAATAGTTTGTCATCAGCAACTGTTTCATTTGTGTTTGCTATTTCTTTTTTATTTGTATATATGTTTTTTATTTATAGTTTTCATTCCGTAAATTATGGTTAAGGCTACTATGTGACTGATATAGAAATAAAAGCCGGTAGATACATAAAAAAATTACATTGACGCGTGACATTAAATAACAATGTGGCTTAAAATATGCTAAACTTAAGAGGATTGGCTCTTTTATGATAACAGATTAATAATTTACATTTATTTACAGATTACATATATTTATTCATACAAATCAATAATTCACAGATACAGGTTTATCAGATTAATAATAACAGATAAGATGAATATTAGACGGAGGCTCTTGATAATACATTTTCGAATTGAGGGTGGTGTTGGCCAGCTGGGCTTAGAAGAACACCTACCCTCACGCTATTGTTTCAGCATGATGATTTTCTTCAGCGTGAGTTAGGGCTTTTTTTCCATAGGAGGCAAACGAACAGGTGGGTCACCTGGTTTTAAGTGATCACCGCCGTCCATAGACACTAGCAACACCAGGGGAGTTGCAAGTGTGATGCCAGCCTTTGTTTGGGGGAGGAGGGAGTTAGGGAGAGGGAAGGGGGAGGTGGTCTTCCGGCGCTCTTACGCAAACATGAAAGCACTGTTACTTCACGTCGGTTTTCTCTGAGAGGGGTGGTACTACCCCGGGCGAGCCGACCCATTCATGCTGCAACTAGTGATAAATCCGAAAACCGACTACACGTCCGTGCATTACTTAGGGTCTCCATTGAAAATCAGCGCTGCAGTACCACCCTAGTTGTGCTACAGCACTTTGCTGAATGGAGGTGCCTTTGTTGGATATTCTAATAAGCTATGTATATGTTCATCTTGTTGTTTAGATGTTATCAAGCATTAAAGACATTTTCTTTCTTCTTTCATAAATAGCTTCAGCGTGGTTTCATTCATTCAGCAGCTAAATATTTAATATTTATTTCTTTACCTCCTTATGTATGAAAATATGGTTTGAAGCAACGATATTATAAGGTAGATAAAAAGGTGTAGATACGTTACCTACATGATATATTGACAAAACAATTGGTACGATAACGCATACATACGTCAACGCTACATATTGTATATATGGACGGTGGTGATCACTTAACATCAGGTGACCCACCTGTTCGTTTGATTTTATTCGTTCCTATGATATAAAAAAAGGTAATTATTAAATATTTAAAATCGACTAAAGCTAATGTTCTTTCTCAGAGTGTTCCCAGTCTCCCAATATGATATGATAATACAATCATGAAACAAAACAGTATCTACAAGCGGCTGCATAGTACTACTCAATCGACAAATGAAAGTAGCTACGCGATGCGTTTAAGCTTATCTCAACACGTGTAGAAGTGAACGCAACTCGCTCCAGATGAACTAGATAAAGTCCCTTTTAGTCCGCTAGATAAACGCCTTTGATTCACTCGGCCGTGATTGTAGGATGGAAATAAAACGATCCAAGTGGACAGGTCCGATTTTAAGAAACTTCTAAATAACTATATCCGAAATATATAATTATCTTTTAAAGTGTTTCTAATCTGGTAATGCTATAAAAGTCGTAACATCAACGGAAAAACTATGTTCAGTTAGGGCTGTCGTCAACGAACATTTTTACAAATATGTATATTTTTTTGTTCGCTATTCCTATATATTATTTATCTTAATAATAGATTGTGGTCAATCCTATAAAGTAGAAATTACTTGCTTGATCAGAGAAAATGAATCGTCAGGTTCGGGTCGGTGACGATGAATCGTGTACACTCGGTTCCAGTCGTCGCCAACCACGTTTACTATCTGACACGGAGGCCATCGTTCCAATAATTACGTTAACATTATTATATATAATTTTAATAAAATTATCTAAATATCGACGGGAGAAAGCGGAAATGTAACTTGCATTTTGGATTAAATCACTTTTTACCATATTCTTGTATAAAAAAATACCGCTTCGAATGGTTTGGGTCTCGCTATCCTATGACTCCATTTTTCATCTATACTACCTTGGTTTCTGCCTAGTTTTAGCACTACACATGAAAAAAATTGAATTTTTGAAATAGATTTTTTGGCTCTGGTGTAAAGTTGAGTTTTTCAAGTTACAACAATTCCGATTTCTCCCGTCGATATATAAAAATCCAGGTGACATGATGTTTGGCCACGATTAACTACGAAACTACTCAAGCGACCTTCATGAAAGTTGGCATTTATGGCATTAACATATAATTTGGTCCAACTTGAGAGATAGGTTAATATATATTTTAATGGACTCAATATTTTTTCATTATATATCAAATTATTGTCAATGTTGGTTATTGTTATTAATCGTTGGCATATAAAAACCCAAGACACACAGTCTCGAATTAAATTAGTGCTCAAAACTGGCCGCAAAAACTCCCCAATATACATAGGCGGTTATAATTATGCCATAAACTTATGATTTTGCAAATTCAACCTTACCTGAATGATTTAAAGTTGTTTTTAGAAGGACACGAGCGACGCGAGACTATTTGTCTAAAATTATGCACTCATTTTTGTGTGTCGGCTGTGAGACGTTAAGAGTGCATCTTGAGTGTTTGTATATTAATGTGATTAGTTCTAAATGATCAATCTCGTACAGGTAGTGCTTTAAATTAATTTATTGACTGAAAATTATAGGACCTACTGTTATAGAAGTCTCATAGATGGCGCCACGTTTCAATTTTGAATTTATTTTTCAATTTTAATTCATCATGTAATAATTGAGCTACAGCAACTCATGGCCGGGTAGGCTACTGTTTTATTTATTTATTTACATGTGGCTATAGCAACAGTCAACAAAGATAATACAATAACAATAATAAAAAATAGTAAACTAAACTGAAGACCTAAAACGCTTTATCACATAGAAACTCAACTTACATTATTACAATAAAATATTATAATATATAATATAATAATAATAAATTAAATACTGAGAAATATTAAAGTTAGAG
This sequence comes from Antheraea pernyi, assembly GCA_015888305.1. Classification (NCBI taxonomy): domain Eukaryota; kingdom Metazoa; phylum Arthropoda; class Insecta; order Lepidoptera; family Saturniidae; genus Antheraea; species Antheraea pernyi. The sequence continues at coordinate 21,741 of MU158780.1, read as the reverse complement.
AAAAAAAAATAGAATAAGAATAAACGAAAAAGTGAAAATGAACTCGTTTATGAAAACTAAAATTAACATATTGGAAAAAGACAAAATAGCAAACATAATTGAAATTATTGAAATATGATAGATATACTTACTAGCTGTTGTTGAAATAATCATGCATATAAAATGTGTTTGTCTTTTTGAGTTTGAAATTTTTGGAGATTTGCTGTGTATGTTTTGTTTTTAATCAATGTAGTATTCTAAGTATTCTATATAATGTGCGTATTTAAATATTGCTAATATTTATTTACATATAAACACTGATAAATCTGTACTGTGCACTTTTTATAACTTTTCACTTCTTTCGTACGGTCATAAGAACACCCACTTCTCTATGCCTACATCTAATTATTTTAAAAAAATGTAGATGAGCTGTTTTAAATATTCATAATATGCGCGTTGCAATGTATATAGGAATGGAAAAGACTGAACTATGGAAAGTATATGAATATTAAGGTAAAAGGAATTTGTTTGACTTTAAAAGTTTTTATGTGATACGCGTACTCAGCGCATACTAATATACTAATATGAATAAATGTTCTTGGTATATTAAAAAAAGTTACATTTAATTAAAATTATAATATGAATATAAACTAAGCCAATTATAAAAACAATTATAACACTCTATCTTATCGGCAGTAAAGTTAAGTTTACGTATTCGAAAAGATTACTCGATCTGAGTGATTTCGGCTAACCAGAACTCATCGACCGCTTGAATTAAAATTAATATAGAGTTTCGAAAACAGCAAAGTGTTTGCAAGAGATCACAATATAATGGACACTAGAAATGTTAACATCCACCAGAGAATGAAATAACGAAAAACTGCCGAGGTCTGTCGTTATCAAATCGGTGACCTGTAAATTTGTAAGAAATCCACAATCTAAGCTTTGTAGATATAAAACATTTTACATTAATTCTAATTGTTATGTAAGATTTATTCATTAGATTAATATCTAAGTTGTAATTGGATTATCGTTGTATGTTATGCTTTTTTTTTATTTGTGACCAATATTCTAGGTTATTACTGCCATTGTCGAGTAGGAAATAATATTACAAGCGTCTTACTATATTAAAACGCCACCAATATTACAAAATATAGAGACAGATAACACAAGATCTATATATTAATACGTGAAGCCCAAACTTTGTATCCCTTTTTGAGAGAAATGCGCGAACGGATGAACGTGAAACTTGGCATAGTTAAAGTTTATATGGAGAAGTGCAGAAAGCTATTTATTTTATATAAAATGCGTTAGAAGTACATTAAATTAATTAAAATATGCATTACTCACACTACTGCTTCAATTTTACACAACATATACACACATGTAAATAAAAAAGATATTTTGACATCTGTCAATAAAGGACTTCAAAAAAGGTTGTGAAGGAGGTTGCTATGCTCGACTGTATGTATTATTTTACTCTTACGTTCCAATTACCCTTTTTCATTCTACATTCAACTTTAAAAAATCAATGAACTACGGTCGAATGTCGACCTCTGGGCGCCCACTAGTTATGAATAAAAATATAAACATGACATGTCATGATAATGGTCCCGCCAAAAACTCTATGTTACGCAATTTGATGTAGTTTTTATGAACGGAAAAGGACAGCTTTTGTTTCCTAACCAAGCATGAATGATACTTCAAGAGACACGTGGACATAAAAAAGGTTTTATATTAGCAAAGTTATTGCACTTAAATTTAGTGCAACCGTTTCTGTTAAATAACGTTGTTTTGTCTTTATTGATGATTTCGTGCATATTTAAAAACAATCTATAGTACACAATTTCAAAAAAGAATTTACGGTAATCTTAACATACCAACTCGGGTAGGTATGCGAGTATGATATAGGAATATTCAGTTCTCAGTCGGCTAAGCAAACCACAGAGGGCACATGTGACAAAGCCTACGTGGGCAGCCGAGATATCCATCTAAGCATTGTCAACAGAGTCTAGGGTCCCCCGGGTACTGTGTCTCTTGGATTTTGTTAGTAAAATTGGATGTCACCGATGATTCTGATGTGTTTAAATCTGTAGTTTATTCTATTAATAGAACCTTTAAAAGATCGCCTATAATCCGCATAGATATTCATACAGTTATAAAATTACAGTTTTATTATAATCATGATTTTTTAAATGACACAATTAATTATCAAAAAAAAGAGACCAACTAAATTCGATAACATAAATTAATAAATCAACTATAAATTGTCGTCTAAACAGTGTGATTTTTATTATAACATGATTTAAAATAAAGTACCATAAATAAAAATAACCGAACACTCTGTGTAAATCAATATTAGATAAGTCTATAGTTATGTCTATTTATGTAAATTACATTATTTATTTATTCACCGCCGATTTTAAAATTTGTATCCAGGTACGGATAGTTATTCATTACAACATTGATAACCTTTAATAATTATCAATGATACATTTAGAAGCGTTTAAAGAAGAGTACAAAGTCCGTTTGTGAAATAGAAAATAACCATCACCTTCAACTTTTATGAAATTCAAGAAAACTCCTACAGCCCGTAATATAATGGTTTCTCTTTTCCCCGATATTCAAAGAGTAGTAATGATTTAATACATTAATCACGGAACTATGATTAATAGTGATTTATATGCAGAAGAAAAAACCATTAAATTCACGAAAGACGACTAGCCGAACTCGCAAACATTGTCGTGGTCCTGCCTTACAAGTCCACTGTTATATGGTTGCTACCGAGATGATGACTTTGAAATAATTAATCGTATTCCATATTCTGATCTGGTTCTTAGCGATTTTTATCTATTTCCGCAATATCTGAAAGTTCACCGATTTGAAGGTGTAGAAATATTCAGTGCAGTACAAATTCTTTTAGGTACTCAAAATGATAGGTTACATACTCAGAGGGAACATACTTATTCTCACTTTTTGTTGAACGCCCCAAAATGATTAGCTACTTGTTTAAATAAGAAATAATAAAAAAACATATGAATATTTTGTTTCCTGCCATTGACCACTACACCATCGAGCACGGACACATTATAATAAAAAATGGATTTAATTTAGTTTGTGGTATGCCTTGTGAAATTACAATGGAAAATCTCGAAGACCGAGAGAGAGATAGATAGATGTGTTGAGTTTATTTTAAAACTGGCAGAAAGTCGTTAAAGATGTGTGAAAGAAAGAGTGGAATGGCTTCATCTCTCAAAAGCATCTGAAATAAGATATTCAAAACAAGGTTCGTGTGTGTGTGTTCGCACGTCGCATCAATACACCTTCGCCTACTTTCTCTACTCTTCTAGATTTTTTTAGTATTAACCTTACGGATACAAAATTAGGTTTATTTATCAAACGACCTGTCACATCGCAGTGCTCACGACATAAAAAGGTGAGGCCGGGCACACCTTGTAATGCTGTTGACGCATAGATGGCACCTAAACAGTTTTGTGATCTCATTAATATGTCTAATTTATGAACTTCATCTACATTAGTTGATTTTTTTTTTATATTTCTAAATGTCATTAGTGTTGCAGTGTATAGCAAAAAAAACGCGTACGGTTTATGCCAATGTATAATGAATATTAATTAAATGTATTTTGTGTGAAAATTGTAGGAATTTTTTGAGATGATTTGATCCAAATATATAAATATTTACTGTTCGATGTCCTCCTCTAGCTATAAATTAAAAATAATATTCTTTAACATGTTATTTTCATTTTTTAAATTGATACTTTTTGCTCTTTTCACGGAACGAATGCAGATGTCATAATTTCATAGCCACTAGAAAAGAGGTGTGGTATTCAAACTGATTTAATGGGTGGAAATTTGGTGATTAAGATGCACAATGCGGACGATGCTGAAAAATTACACTTGACTAAATTCTATTACGGTGCTCTCACTAACCGAACGAAACGCAACAATGCAAGCACTGTTACTTGGCGTCGGTATTTCTATGAGTCGGATGGGACTACACCGGGCGAGCCGACCCATTCATGCTGAAACCAGTAATAGCTTCAGCTTGACTCTACCACCTACAAATCTAGATATAAAAATATAGAAAATGATATTTACATACAGAAATACCGATTTAGTAACATGGATATATTAGCCTACGAGTACATAATAATATATTCATAAAGTATTTCGAAAAGGTGCGTTCACACGGCGAATATTCGCGTGACATGTGACGCGATGGAGTGATATGAAAGATAACAGCCGCGATGACATGCAACACGCGACCCGCGCGTATAACCTTGCCACTCGTGTCACTTCCTCGTGAAGGCAAAAGTGGAATATTTTTCTTTAGTCTATGGTCCAATACTAATCCTTTACTTACGCGTACATTTGTCTTTAGATTCGATTAGGTAAACTTTGCACATAAACCTAAAATTAGCAATATACGTATTTTTAAGTGTCTTCTTGTTTGAGTAACTAGCGTGCACGTCGGACATTGTCCCGTTTTGATAATTAAAAAAACCTTGACAAATTATATACATAAACCTCCCTTATTAATCACTTTATCTACTGGTGAAAACCGGATGAAAATCCGTTCAGTAGTTTTTGAGTTTATTGTGAACAGATAGACAAACTTGGCAGAGAATTTGTTTTAGAATAGAATGTGATTTTATAGATGTACAAATTCTTTACATTTCTAGACACGTATGTGTATAACTAAAAGCTTCATCTAGTATTGAGATTTGGAAAACGAAATAAAAATATTAAGAATATCATTATAATAAATTAATAAATCGCCGTATAAAATCTAAATCAAAAACATTTTATTCAGTTTAGGTCCTAATAAGGCGCTTATGGACATCAAAACTAACACCGGTTCGTTAAACAACCTAGACATCGAGAAGAACCGGCAAGAAACTCGGTCAGGTTAATCTTTTTAACATACATATTATAAAAAAAAGTTCTCTGTCAAGTCTGTCTGTCTGTCTGTTCGCGATAAATTCAAAAACTACTGAACGAATTTTCATGCGGCTTCGACCAGTAGTTAAACTGATTCATGATGAAGCTTTATAATTTGCCAAGGTTTTTTTATCAGGACGGGCCAACGGCCGCCGTGCCCGCTAGTTTAAAATACATTAAAGTTATTTTTACTGGATAACTCTTGTTAAAAACGACACAATACGAAAATCGTGCTAAAAATTATGGCGTTGTTAAATCAAGCAGAAAATGGTGAAAATGAATTCGGTTTAATGTTAATTTACTGTGATAATAATATCGTTTGAACACGCCTGATAGTTGTGGCTTGGGCAAGCGAACTCCAACTATCCGCCTATCATCGATGTAAGGTATTTCTTGAGGGCTTCTAATTTAAATATCGTTCACATAGTTTCTATGTTCAAGCACGCAATGTTATCACTCAGATGAGTATATTAAATATCGTTACTATAATAGTTTCTATTCTATTCTAAAGTAACAAATTCTCTAAATGAGATTAATTACAATATCTATCTATACTAATATATAAAGCTGAAGAGTTTGTTTGTTTGTTTGTTTGTTTGGTTGAACGCTAGGATCTCAGGAACTACCATTCCGATTTGAGAAAATCCTTCGGTTTTAAATAGCTTATTTATCGAGGAAGGCTATAGGCTATATATAATCACGCTAAGACCAATAGAAACAGAGCACTAATGAAGAATGTTTCAAAATCGGGCACTTTTTTTGCTTTTGAGCGATTACGTTATTATTATATACGTTGCCATGGTAACGTGGCAAGTAGTAGTAATAATATTCGTCCAATAGGACAGGCGAAGGAATTCATCCATACTGCCAATTCTGAAGTTATGTGGTAAGTATCAAAGCTAACATTTTCTAAGTTTATTTTGTTTTCCTATTCAAATACAAAGGCGAAGGAATTAATCCATACTGCCAATTCTAAAGTTATGTGGTAAGTATCAAAGCTAACATTTTCAAAGTTTATTTTGTTTTCCTATTCAAATAGTTCATACTACTTTTATTTCCAATTTTTTATTTGTTCTCAATTACGTATTATAAAAATAAAGTTTTTGTATGTACTATTAAAATAACAACTTTTTCATGAATGGATATGGCTACAAATAACCAAAAAAAAACTTTTTTTTCTACTTTGGCTATATTTTTATATTATTATATTTTGTCTGTTTGTTTGTTTGTTCTGGGTAATCTCCAAACATCACTGCTAAAGTACTGCGTTCACGATACAACCTCACCAAAAAATCATAAAGTAAATCCTCGAGTTATGTAGGTACATTAGGTTTCATCGGAGTAACGGCTATAGCTAGTAAGTAATAAATATTTGTGGATATTAACTAACTTTAGAATGTTTTAGACATTATGTTAGATGCCCTGATTGTTCTCAACCTGTTGATGTAAGTTATACTATTAGAAACTGGTGTAACCTTACATATTATTAAGTATTAGCAGCGACAAAGGGTCTTCACAGGCGATAAAACTTTAAATTACTATCGACGCTATTTGGTAAGCTTAATCAAATCCCTTATAAACACAACTGTGGCGTACAGTCCGGGACACGCATCAAAGGCGTACGGTACATCGCTACTCTAGGCGTTCACAATTCGGCGTTTCTCGGTGACGAATCTTTTTACGTAAATCTGTGAGGTAATTGCTCCGGTTATATGATTCTAAATAACGAATAACATTTCTCAAAGTAGGCAATGAATTGCAAATAGAATTATTCAAGTCTTACTGTTAATTCTAAAGATAAACGTGTTTAAATAAACAAAAAATCTCTTAAACCTTTATAACAATACTAGCTGTTACCCGCGGCTCCGCACGCACTTTTTTAAAATTTATGAAAGAAATGTAAAATTGTAAGTGGGTGTGTACATTACAGAAACGCTTTTTCAAAAACATTTGTAACTACGATACGAACGCCATCTACTGTAACATGTAACGTGTACATTAGATATATGAATACTAATAGTATATCGAATGGGATGGGATTTATCATCAGCAACATACCTGGAACTTCAACCTACTATATACCAAACTCAGTGCTCACTAACACTATATAAGAAAGTAATGAAAATTATATACTATACATTATCGAACAATATATCTTAAATCTTTTATAGAAAGATATAATATGCCCGTATTGTCGATATACTTAAGATATTCTTACACGTTGCTATAATAACTGAGTTATGTAGAAGCAAACGTGGTAAATAAAACAATATGGCCGCCAAATTGACCAAAAAGATGATATAATTCATATTACATACAAATATATATCTTTAGCCGCGGGTAACAGCTAGTATTGTTATAAAGGTTTAAGAGATTTTTTGTTTATTTAAACACGTTTATCTTTAGAATTAACAGTAAGACTTGAATAATTCTATTTGCAATTCATTGCCTACTTTGAGAAATGTTATTCGTTATTTAGAATCATATAACCGGAGCAATTACCTCACAGATTTACGTAAAAAGATTCGTCACCGAGAAACGCCGAATTGTGAACGCCTAGAGTAGCGATGTACCGTACGCCTTTGATGCGTGTCCCGGACTGTACGCCACAGTTGTGTTTATAAGGGATTTGATTAAGCTTACCAAATAGCGTCGATAGTAATTTAAAGTTTTATCGCCTGTGAAGACCCTTTGTCGCTGCTAATACTTAATAATATGTAAGGTTACACCAGTTTCTAATAGTATAACTTACATCAACAGGTTGAGAACAATCAGGGCATCTAACATAATGTCTAAAACATTCTAAAGTTAGTTAATATCCACAAATATTTATTACTTACTAGCTATAGCCGTTACTCCGATGAAACCTAATGTACCTACATAACTCGAGGATTTACTTTATGATTTTTTGGTGAGGTTGTATCGTGAACGCAGTACTTTAGCAGTGATGTACAAATAAACAGACAAAAAGACAGAGAGGTGTAGGTGGTAGAGCCACGCTGAAGCTAATACTGATTTCAGCATGAATGGGTCGGCTCGTCCAGGGTAGTACCACCCTCTCATAGAAAACCGACGTGAAGTTACTGCTTGCATTGTTGCGTTTCGTTCGGTCAGTGAGAGCGCCGGAGGCCCACCTCCCCTTATTCTCCCATCCGCCCCTCCCCGAACACAGGCTGGCAACGCACTTGCGACTCCTCTGGTGTTGCTAGTGTCTATGGATGGTGATGATCACTTAACATCAGGTGACCCACCTGTTCGTTTGCCTCCTATGATATAAAAAAAGACATTTCTAAAAACGATTGAGATGTATTTTATTACTTATTCCTAGACACGTGCAATAATTTTTTTCACAAAAATCTAAAAAGACAAGTTAGATTTTCATTAATATTATGTGTATAGAATAGATAGATAAATTGGAATCGAGTACTCGTTCCCTTCTACATTCTTTTATAATACAAGAAATTTCAAATTTATGTGATTAGATCCTATATAGTATGTTGATATCGAATCTTCTTTAAATCATCCCTACTTTATTAGTATGGGCGAGTTTAAAACGCCCGTTATGTGAAAATTCAAAGAAAACGTTTGAATAATTCCAAATTTAACTTAGTACGTCACAGTCGCGATATAAAACTCACCGTACCATCTTAATAAGAAATGAAACAGTTTTCGGTATTTTATCCAATAACCCTAGTTAACATACACATTATTCAGATAATCTCTAGAATAATTTATTTCTGCATTTTATCGTTTATTAACACGTCGGTTATAGGATTTATCGTTTCTTCTGTTACAACGTACTTTTAACGTACCTCGGAAAAGGGTGATGCGAACAGTCTACAAACAGGTAAATTACAAGTTCAGTTTCCTCCAATAGGACTAAAATACTCATTTTAGCGGGGTGGTAGGGCTTTACAGCCCGACTGGGTCGCAACCACCATGTATATGGCGAAAAAGTCCGTCACAGTGATTCGCTTCTGCGGGTCGCGTTTCGGGTTATCTAGCTTTTTGCAGGCCGGCATGACAGTGGCGACCAGCGATGGATGGTGTGTCGCTCGGTGGTCGCCATTGTTTTTGGATTGTGCTGAGCTTACCATCAGGCGTAATGCAGTAATTTTGCCGTGCTACTATAAAGAAAAAAAATATACATCGCTATTTGATAAGTACAAAATACTGAGTTTTTTTGCATACTAGTAACTTATATAAATAAAAATCAGTTTATCAAATATATGTAAGTGCATCCATCACTGCAGAACAGCTGTAAATATTTGATTAATTATTTTCTGTTGTTTATAATAATCAGAACAAAGTGTATAGGACTGAAAATGTTTGAAAATTCGTAGGGAAAAGTGAAAATTTTGGTTAATAATAAATATTCATATAAAAAGTGTGTGAGTGTGACAGAAAATATTAGGAAGATAATAAAAATAAGACAATAAACATCTTTAAGCAGGTGATGTGATCTTTTTAAATTATGTTTTGTGATGATTGGTATAAATGACGTAATAGGTACATATTGTACGAATGCAGGGAGCAGTAAAGCGAGGATCTAGGCTACATAAAAAACAGATATTTTATAAACAAAAGTCATATGAGCGAAGTAATAGTCGAATCATCTAAAATTCTACAGTATATAATTAATCAGATAATTATTAAACATCCGATTACCATATTACAATAAAAGAGCGCTTGTATGTAGATTTTAATGGCAATAAATTTATTTAAATGTAGACATCAAAAATGTAAATGTATAAATCCTTAAGCGTATATGAATTTTAATTGGATGCCATTAGTTTTAACAAGTTTATATATTGAAATGATCAACGACGTTGCTATTAAGTACTTTTTCATTACCGTCTGATTTATTATAGCGTTTAATGCGCATGCAAACTGCCATGTTAATCTCATTTAACTATATATTTGGGTATAAGAGCACCCGAAACGAAATAAATTTAAGAGTTAATGAGGTATACATGCTTGCTACACAAATATATCACTAACTCATATACGTATGAATATGTAATAAGGTAAGCCCAGTTAGGTCGCGATTTCCATGAACCAGGCAACGGTCTAAGCCGAGGTGCACCGTGCACCCTTGTGCTAGTTGTCAAAATAAAATCGGCCGAGTGCGTTAAGCGTTTGTCGCGAGTAGTCCGGTGGAACTGTTAAGGCCTCGCTAGGCCAATACCGTAGTCACTTCTAGAAAAAAAAAGTATTTGTAAGATGGTATTTTAGTTTTATGTGCTGGCCAAAGTTAAACAAAGTTAGCATAATGACAAACATATATTTTTTAATCAGCATATATTAAATTAACCTACTCATCTATGTATTTATTTAGACTACCTAAATAGATCTAAAGTCGTCTAACGAGCTATTTTTTGTTTAAATAAAATATTCGCATATAAGCTCATTGTATAGTTGAAATACCAGATAGACTCAACATAATGTGGTCTTGACCCACTACCTCGATTCATACTATAAATGTGTTAGATACTAAAAATCACGACGGGTAACACTTTGCTGGAGCGTATCCGTCATGGCACGACGAAACAATCTATTGGGTATTGTTTGTTATTGATTTATATTGAGATTTTTTTGCATGTTTGTGTACGTCTAATTCGGTATAGTGTGCCAATACTTTAATTAATCTATTTAGATTAAAATAGATTGCTTGAAACCAATATCTTTCATCGAGATAAATATTTCTTACATTTTATAAACCTGTTTCTAAGAAAGTGTAATCTCGAAATGTCGAATTAATTTTAATTAAGATTAAATTCTAGATTCTTTTAAATTTGCAGATTATGCATACATTTGTTAAAGGTTATTTCCGTACGTGCATTTCATATGATGATGTAAAGAAGTTATATAAAACATGCTTAGCTGATAATCTCAACATTTATATCCCAGGAATTCGAGGAACATGACGGGGTTAATATAAATGTTTTATTTTAAAAATACTTAGGAACAAAGATAAAGTGTAAGTTTAATTTTTAGCCAAGGTTCAACTAAAGTATTAACTATTTTATTGAGTGTAGTAAAATATAAGACTTTAAATCCTTATATGTTAGTACTTAAAGTGTCACCAAATGTTGGGTGATCTTATTAAAAATAATAACACGCTAGCTTAATAAAACAGAACTGGTTTTAAGGTTCAGTTCCTATAACATTCCAATAAGAACTCGACGATAAATACTTTATCTAAATCTTATAGGTTTTTGCGTTTGATTGCAGTCAGAAATGGTATTAAATGTTGATGTGATTTAAGAAGGTAATAGACTGAACTTAGAACATAACTGGCTCTCACATGCAGCTTAATTATCTATAGTAATTAGCTGTTACCCGCGGCTCCGCACGCGTTTATTTTAAATATATTTAATAAAGGTAAAATTGTGAGTAGATGTGTAAATTACAGAAACGCTCTATCAAAAATAATTGTAAGTATATACGACACGTACGGTATCTACTGTAACATGTACACTAGATATGTGAATACTAGCAGTGTGTCGAATGGGATGGGATTTATCATCAGCAACATACCTGGAACTTACACTATATACCACCCTCAGTGCTCACTTACACTATATAAGAAAGTAAAGTAATGGCATAAAATCAATATTAATTATTCTAGATAGTGGTAGATAGCTTAGAGAGTTTTAGTAGATTCTTTACCATGACACTTATATATTACTACTATTATGTACCTTCCTTCTATATACTATGTTTCTTTACAAGAATATCAGGTTCAGGATAAAGTTTCGGATCCATGATGATTCATGCAGGGAACCTCGGTACACTGAGATATCTCATCCCTTCAAAATTAATTATATATCCTTTGTACTGTTAAGTAATATAAATATATGGTAAACTTATAAGTAAAGAGTCCTGGTGTTCAAAAATTCGTGTTGGTCGAGGTACAAAAATTTACTAACTTTAATTGGTAACACTATTGCTTGACGATGAAGGGAAACATCGTAAGGACATCTGAACCAGAGAAATGTTCTTGTAGTACTACTGTATATGGGAACTGTGGATTTCCCAGAGTTTGAAATCGCCAATACGCCGTGAGCTGGTGTGTTGATTATGTACATATCTGAAGTCGGCAACGTACTTGCGAGGTGTTGCTAGTGTCTATGGCCGGCGGTGATCACTTACCGTCAGGTGACCCGCCTGTTCATTTGCCCCCTATAATATAAAAAAATTTTCTTCCTTCGGGAAAGTAGTGAATGGACCCTACAGTAAATATCTTGCAGGCTGATATTATTATCATAAGTAAATATGTTTAAGGAATTGCACAAGAAAAACGATTTTTTACTAATTTAATAATTTCAATATTAAAAGAGTAAGGGCAAAACCTTAATGGGCTTAGTTAAATAATCAGTATGGAGAATCGTTCCACAACAATAATTTATTATATTTTACAATACTTATACAATAGAAAAACGGTATCATCATATATATTAATACGTGAAGCCTAACCTTTGTATCCCTTTTTTAACGGAATTGGGCGAACGGATGAAAGTGAAATTGGCATGGTTAAAGTTTATATGGAGAAGTGCAGAAAGCTATTTTATATAAAATGCATTAGAAGTACATTGAATTAATTAAAATATGCATTATTCACACTACTGCTTCAATTTTACACAACATATACACACATGTAAATAAAAAAGACATTTTGACATCTGTCAATAAAGAACTTAAAAAAAGGTTGTGAAAGAGGTTGCTATGCTCGACTGTATGTATTATTTTACTCTTACGTTCCAATTACCTTTTTTCATTCCACATTCTACAATGATATTATAACATAATACCCATTGAGAAAAGAACCCTAATAAAATTCAAACTTTAAAAAATCAATTAACTATGGTCGAATGTCGACCACTGGGCGCCCACTTAAGTAAAGAGCTAAAAATGTATTCGCTATGTACCTCACATATAAAGATTCGATGTCTAAACATTATTCTAATAAACATCTATTTTTTCTTTTCAGGTAAGTATTCAAAGCGCTGAAACATATTGCAGCAAACTGAGTTAAATAAGGTAATATACCTACTGATGTTCACGAATGTTCTTTAAGTGCGCAAACAGCCGGCGCCGGTCAACGAGTAACGACCTCAAAGCAAATGCGTTTTAAATCCACAACCAATACCGTCGCCTATTTCTTACTGAATAATGTGCCATTAATCGTACAAAAGGGGTATTCAATTTTAACTAGACGGCTCTTTAGTATGAACAAAACTGTCCGATGTATCTCGATTTGAATAAAAACCTTTTCTTAAGATAATGTACACGGTTGCGGTTTATTTTCAGAAGATCAAGATACAGTGAATGTAGGAGCGCGTTACTTTCTATAAAAAACACTAGATGTCACCCGCGGCTCCGCACGCGTCTTTTTAAATGTATTAAAGAAATGTAAAATTAAAAGTAGGTGTCTACATTACAGAAATACTTTTTCAAAAACATCTGTAACTACGACACGCACGCCAACTGTAAAATGTAACGTGTACATTATGTGTGAATACGAATAGTGTATCGAATGGGATGGGATTTATCATCAGCAACATACCTGGACCTCTAACTTGCTATATTCCACCCTCAGTGCTCACTGACACTATATATTCATGGGGAAGGTTTAGGTATAGTTTGTCAAGGTTTTCTTTTATTATCAGGGCGGGACAACGTCTGCCGAGCCCACTAGCTTAAAATAAAATAGCTCATCAGTTAGTTATCTACCAGTAAAAGGTCCGTGAAAATTAATTTATGTATTTCGGATATTCCACTGCGGCCGAAGGCGAATAAAAACCTAAATTACTTTTTGTGAGGTCTGCAATCTACCAGTGAAAATCGGTCCAGCCATTTTGGAAATAGCAATGCGGACGAAGCCCCTGACAAATAAAATAAAATATGTCAACCGCTATAATTTCGGCCATCTGCCAGTAAAATTCCCGTTAAAATAGGTCTAGCCGTTTTGCAGATTACCCGGAACAAACAGACAAAATATAATAATATAAAAATATCAACCGAATATATAAACATTTTTTTTTGTTATTTGTAGCTATATCCATTCACCAAATCGCATCGACTTCAAATATATTATTAGGTAGCGCGAATATCAATATTTTTTATTTAATTTGGTTAATTTAATAATTCAGTTATTTTTCGCTTTTTAGTGCCTTATTCGTTTTTCACATCGAATGTGGTTTTTTTTTGTAAAAAAAGTTTATTTCTCCATTTTTAGTATCCATAAATATATCTGGTTTCTAATGGGTATAATAAATCGGTTCCAATTTCACGAAAATACGTAGAGAGTTTAGAGACGAAGTGGGTCAAAATCAAATAAATGATATTTCACCCCATTAGGGGTTGAATATTTTCTTCAAATTTATATGGGACCATCTCTGAATATAACCAATTCAAATTAAAAAAAATCATTATAACCGGATCATAATTGACGGAGATATCGATTAACACACATAAAAAAATACATACATACAACAAACACTAAGCAGACAATGATATTAAACCTTCCCTTTACCGTACGACCATGTAATCAAGCAAAATTGCAACTGAGCGTCAATTAATCAATTCTGTCAATAATTTTGAAGATCTACTGTGTTCTGTCTCATTCATTTTTTATGCTGAGTTTTCACCAAATTTTTCACATTCTGTCTGTTTGTCTTTGATAATTAGAAACAACAACAAAAAATAATGCGCTTATTTACATTCGGCGATCTCGTAATATACAGATTATGAAAGATAATTAGTTCTTATTAAAAACTCATGTAAATTCGAAATAAGCAGCAGCAATAACGTAAAAGGAAAATTTATACTTCCCAGTTACGTAGCCATACGTTATAACGAGCTGTCTTGCGGTTTATATTCCCTCAAAATAATTACTCGCATCATATATATGGTCAAAGTGACTCGAAAATCACAATCGCAAAGCACAGGCCGCGTGTTAACACGAAAACCAGCACGTGTGAACACACCACAAGTATCACAAAACAGCCATAAGACAAGCAAGAAATAAATATCGATTCATAACACAATACAATCTGTAATCGTGCAAAAAGTAAAGGTGGCCACACATCGAGTGCGTGTATCGTTGAATCGGGCCGCGCTGTCCGGTTATTGTCATTCTTGTCGTATCGCCGGCGGCGATCGCGAATTTCGATTCGTAACCGAGGACAGCTCCTACAGGCACTATAATGATACAATCTGTCAAAACTTTATATTAATATAAGTATTTTGTATATCGATATCTTCAAAAGAAGCATAATTCATTAAAAAAAATATTTAACTAGCTTTTGCCGCGACTTCGTTTACGTAGGTGAAAATATTTTTAAATTATACGTACGTTAACCCCAATTTTGAAACATTCTTCATTGATGCACCGCTCCTACAGATCTTAGCGTGATGATATATAACACATAGCCTTCCTTGATAAATGAGCTATATAACACTTAAAGAATTTTTCAAATCGGACCAGTAGTTCCTGAGATTAGCGCGTTGAAGCAAACAAACTTCAACTTTATAATATTAGTATAGATTCATTCACCTGGATATAAGACGTTCCAAATAATTGTAATTGTAAACTATTATAAACCAGTGATAGCATAGTTAAATAATCACATTTACTCATCAGATTGATGTGGGTGAGTACAGGAGACTTGGAAAGTACCACAGATTCACAGTTTACATATGTATTGGATTTTTCTTAGATAGCAGCAACCGTGTACATGCGCACCCAAGAGTCATTGTTAAAAGAATATAGGGATTAGGGGGGTGAGAAGGGTATTAAAACGGCCGGTAATATACGATTATCCAATTAAATTGACTCATTTATGAACTCATAAATGCATAGCTCGCGTTTTTTAGACGTATATCTTAACTTAAAAAGAAAATTGGTATCTACTATATTATTGCCAAGAAGCCTTACCTTTAAAATCTTTATTTAAGCTTCTGTTTACGACTTCGTTCGCGTGGAATAGTTAACTAACTATTAATATATTTAATATTAGCTAACGCTAACACGAATTGGAAGTTCTCAAAAAGAAAAAAACGATTTCGAAACATTCTTCTTTATTGCTCCGCTCCTATTGGTCTTATCGTGATGATATTTAACCTATAACCTTCCTTGATAAATGAACTATCTCACACTGAAAGAATTTTTCAAATCGGACCAGTATTTCCTGATATTAGCGCGTTCTACCAAAGGAACAAACACTCCAGCTATATAATATTAGTATAGAATAATATGTTTGCAAAATCTTCAAACGATATATGAACAAAGAGGTTTACAAGAAGTTTTTATTATTCCTGACTAACACAGTAACAAAATACCGTGAAGTTAAATATGTCACAACTAATATAAACCAATACAATCAACATTAATGAACCTTTTATCGTATACCGTGAAAGATTTATGTTAATTTAAAACATATTACATAGAGAAGAATGCATGATAATTATATCATATTATACTAATAGCTAATCTAATATGATAATTTGAAAAAGATTTTTATTAAAATGGCGTAAGAGTTGATTTCGCTTAGAGTAATGTAATAGTTTATTCACTCAACCTTCGCAGACATATAAAAAGCGCGGTATCGCATGGACGCGTACTAAATCGTTTCCTTGTGTTAAAAACCTCCTTGTATTGTATTATTAAAATTAAAAAAAAAACTACGAATATAACCTGAAACTCTACACCTTGTTTGTTGAGAATTTGTGCAATTTGTCTGAGGACGACGTGAACAAAGTTTGTGAGAACATATTAATTATATTAGATTGCGTATAAAGTTCGATATAAAGGAATTGAATATGTTAATTGAAGACCAACGAATTGGAATATAGGTATTGTCCTTCAGAATATTTATTTATTATCCATTTATTTTATTTCTACAAGTACTAATGTGAGCGTGTTAACACGACCTTTCAACAAATTAGCAATCACCACTAGAAAATTTTGTAGTTGAACGTCACACTTATATCGACCCTCTGTAAGTTTATTTTATTACGTGTCTTTACATAGATACGGTTAATCAATCTTTATCTGTGTTAACAAATATGGTCATAATTGTTAATACGGTGAGCTTACAATATCGTCCGTTTTTCCAGTGCAGTTATTGGCTTGTATCGATCGGAGCTTTGCTTTGGTGCAATGTACTAATGTGTTGTGATAAATATATAAACGATTTAGGTTCACTTATTTGGTGCTTTGACATTTGGTGTCGTTTGGTGCATTCTACAAGTTCGTCAAAGTCACAGAATCTACGTATGAATCTTTACACAAGCAACTTTATAATTGTTGTACGTAATTCTAAATGTGTCATGTTTTCTAAGATCAAATGAAATGTCCAAAGTAACTATATATTATTTGATTGTCTAAGGACTAACACTATATTCGTGAAAATGGCGCGGCAAATTACTAATTATTTTTTAATAATTTGTAAAAGATTATATATTACTATGGTTTATCCATACAAGATTGGCAGACATATATAATAGCGGACTTTTCTGTAGGTATTTTTGGAATAATACTTCTTTTGGGGCGTTAGGGAAAAATGATGAGAGTAAATTTTTACGATAGGCGCGCACACCGTCACGAAAAACTGACACCCTAAAGTTAGCTATAGTCAACATTTTGTTACTCTGTATTTCTTTGTATTAAAGCTTTCAATGTATTAAATACCTTTTTTCTATTGTTAGTGTCGTTTTTTCTACAAATGTAGAATAAGGCGAAAGATAAAAATTTTAAAAGATTTTTGTCTTGTTACGCCATAGAATAATAACTTCTAACACGTGTACATAAGTACACACCCACTTTTTTTTTATCTCTCTTCTTATCTACAGACTCTCGGTCCGCGCCATTTGTTTGCTATAGTTTTATTTAATATGTAAGTTAAAAATCGTATTTGTGAGCGTCTATTGGGTCGTTTTTTATATATATATAAATATACACGTACTTTATTTTGTTGTAGTATCTCATAAGGTTTAACCAGCGTCAGCAATTAAGCGCCCAAAAATTCCTTCTTACGACTTCATAAGACTACATTGATTTTTCTCTGCTATACATGAATATAGTATGGATATATTTTGCATGTAAACTTTTCGTAAGTAATTCTCTAGATGGTGAAAGCTGTATCAAAATTCGTTGCTTAGTTTAGAATAATTAGTTAGTGTAAAGACATATGCGGAAAATGATTAATTTTTTAATACTTATAGATTTATACAGATACAAATATTATAAGAGTGGTAGAATACACGTTGCAAAGTAACAATGATTATTCTCATATTTACCTTTTCTTTTCGAACTGACTATGCTATTAACAAGATCTGAACAGCTTCACCGGACTACTAAGGCGAGCGCTTAAGGCACACATTTGACAACTATCTTAAGGGTGCACGGCACACCTCAGTTTGGGCTGTTGCCTGTTACACGCAATTCGCGACCTATCTGAGTTAACCAACCTAAGCTGACTATTCATATATATATGAGTTGTTGAAACATATATGTGTACCAGGCATACATACCTCAACAACTCTTATATATATTTCGTATCGGATAATTTTCTAAACTATTTCAGTTTGATAAGGGAAAAAATGAAACCCTTCCACTTGCATGTGTAAGCGTGTATGCGTGCACGTGTGTGCATATGATATGTGTAATGTTGTCGCAGTGATGTAAGATTTTGTGTCACTGTATCGCGGGAGCAGCGCACTTAAGGGCTCCACGCCGAAGGAACGGACCTAGACTTGAGCCGCTGCCGAGGGTGGCCTAATCTGGTTTCATATTTACCATTGTAAATGGTGTGACTGGAAACATGACCGCCACATGAAGTGTTCCAACTCAATTCTTTAAAATAGCAACCTATTACGATTGACATCAGGTTTTTTGAGGTTTGATATATACTGTAGACTGCAGTGGTCAGTAAATATTAGATGGACATCATACCTGTTATGTGCTTCATGACATAAATGAATATACTATTTTTATATTAAAACTTGTTTTTGACTAAATTATTAAGCTCGTCGTAGGATTTCAACCCACATTATTTGATACGACGCAGCATGTCGCCGATGTTAGCATTATTAGTGGACAAGAAAAATAAATTTAAAATGATAGCTTTGTTTTACGATTCACAATAAATTATTTTTTCATATAGATAAAGAAATCCCTGACCCCCTGTGCAGAATAAAAATCTGAGAGCACGATATAATCTTATCAAGTTTGTTATTTATGGGCAAATGCTGTCAGAATTTGCATCTGCGAGCTATCTAAAGATTTCCTAAAAGATTATTCTTTTATATACAATCGAAATAGATTCAATAAAATGTAAATGCTAATTTCTGTATGCTTACCTATTAGAAAAGCGGCGCTTCTCAGTCTTTCTATTAGTGTGTTTGTAACTTCGAAAATTTTTGATCCGATTTAAAGTCTGTTCTGTAAAATTGACACATTAGGCACTATATGGTACTACTCTTGAGATTAAAGATAAATTAAAAAATGTATGGACTAGACGATAACTGGTACGTCAAAATGTAACTGTTATTTTTAAAACATAGTAACTAAAAATGTTAAACACGACATGCAAAACAATACCCTTTTATGGTAAGTATGGTAGCCAATGGGTTCACATTAATTAGACAGTAAATATTGTGTACAGGAATGTTTTAAATATTTGGATATAAAATAAACCGTTTAAAATTGTAGACACTTAATTTGGAAAAATAATGTTGTGCACACGCACGGAAACGCGGGCTAGTGCTGTTAAATATTAGATTTTTTAAGAATATATTATATATATAATAAGAAATAATTAAGAACCTTTCATTGTTCAAAACGAGACAGAACATGTTCAGCCATACGATAGCGATACGATTTCTACAGCGAAGCAGCGATATTCGCGAAATGCGCACGAGTCGTTCCAAAATATTGAAACTTGTGACTGACTTCACTTAAGGTTGCGGTCCTTTTTGTGAATTGTCTTCATAATAACATAATATGAAATAAATATGTATAATAGATTTTTTTTGTAAACTGAACTTTAAATTTATAATTTTAAAACATCCAGATCTCACTGTATCATATTACATTGAATATTATTCGAGTTTAGTTGCTCATTTGTTATAGTTAATGAGTTTTAGCGCTTGACTACAAAAAACCTGATATAGATTTTGAACGTGAGGGACTAGCTATCCAGCTAGTCAGACGGGCTTAGAAACAGCGTATCATATATATATATATATATGCTTGTGTAGAATTTTATATCCGAAATTATGGTACTTCTGATGACGAGTGAAATGTAAAATGGCGTCTTTCACAGATCACGAAACAATAAATTACTATTCTGGATTTTAGCGTGAATTAAAGATTATGTACATTTTCCTATATTTTTTTCGCTCTGACTTCGCTATTGACCCATGACCCAGCAAGGTCTTATCAGCTTCACCGGAATACTAAGGCGAGCGCTTAAGGCACCTTATTTTCTTTGTCAACTGATAGTTAGCAAAGGCGATGACACTTAAACTTATAAGACCTAAGTTTGACTTAAATTTAAGTATATCTTACAGCCAATATGAGTGCTTTAAAATAGAAAACAAAAGTGATCTATAACCTTGTAATAGAAAAAAAACTGATATTTTTTTTAATTGGTAACTGTTGATAATGATGAATATTTCTCTGTCGTCTTTAGGTGAATATATAGAATTAATATATCGAAGTTGATAAAATTAACAATTAATTTCTGTGTTCTCAAATAATTATCTCATTCCTTACCACCTCCTACGGTATTTGATTCTATACTTCTCATATATACTTTACACTAAAATTGGCAACCGTTTCGTTCCGTACGAGTTAATTAGGTATAGGACAAAAATGAATAGGAATCCAAAATCATTCAGAGATAATAGTGAACTATTACAACTATTACTGGTTTCAGCATGAATGGGTCGGCTCATCTGGGGTAGTACCACCCTCTCATAGAAAACCGACGTGAAGTAACAGTGCTTGCATTGTTGCGTTTCGTTTGGTCATTGAGAGCGCCGGAGACCGGGGAGGAGTCCCCTCCCCTCTCCTCTCTCCTCTCCCTTTCCCTCCCCTAACCCTTCCCTCCAAAAGATGGCAACGCACTTGCGACTCCTCTGGTGTTGTCAGTGTCCATGGACGGTGGTGATCACTTAACAGCAGGTGACCCACTAGTTCGTTTGCCACCTATGACATAAAAAAAAAAGAAACAATTTTGGAATCCAGTAAATAGTCCTGGAGATTAATACTTAACATATTCAGAAACTTTAACGTTGTATAAAAAATATTTACGTAGTTATGAGTACGTATTTCACAATCGTTTCTAATTTCTCAATAACAAATGGTTTCTATTGTTGTGATTGGATATAATGAATTCTAATGAGGCGGAAATAAAAAAGCTTATTTATTTACCGTTAATTAATTTTTAAATAACCATAACACTATTTTATTACTATTTTATTTTATTACTATTATTAGTCGAAAAAGAATTAAAACAAACAGATATGGACCACAAGCCATTAAAATTCTAATCTTTTATCTAAAGATAAATTATTATAATTGGTTCGGATTATAATAATGTATGCACGATATTATGCAAATATTAAAAATCCTTGTTATCTTTATTTATATGGAACACATCTTCATTTTAAACGTTACAACCTTTTAAAAATGTATTTATTATATCTATTTTAATAATTAATAGGTTTAAGAAACGATTTCTTTACTCTTTATCGTTCAACTAGCTTCTGCCCGCGACTTCGTTGGCG